>JACJUM010002819.1:1858644-1886093 GCA_020976665.1 Heortia vitessoides
AATGAGAGCGAGTGAGAGGCACGCATCCCTCTCACTCGCTCTCATTGTGACGTGTTACGCAAATATATTGCAAGTTATTGTATGTATATTTGTATATAAATACGTATGTATGTGTAAAGGTAAAAATAAAATTTTGTTAATATGAAATTCAGTGCGAGGTTCTTTGTATAAATTAATGCTTTAAATATAATTCTTTGTATAAATAAATGTTTTAAATTGTTACTATTATTTCATCCTTATTCCTACTATACGAATGAATATTCACATTAAAATTATTTTACCACTCAAAGTCGTCACGTAAAACTTTCGCCCGTATACCGACTTTACAAGCAAACAATTTTTATTGTTACATTATTGTTAAAATCAATACAGAATAGTTTAATTTTAGTTTTATTAGCCATAATCAGACTCAGGTAACATAAAGTCTTAGAGAACTTTAAAACCTTGAATAATTCAACAATTCTTCTAAACTTTTTGCAATATCATGAAATTGATGTAAAATGAAATTTGGTGACAGTTAATATACTTTATATACAGTTTACTTTAACAATGTGTAATGTTTATTGTTATGTGTGTAAAAAATAAGCTAATTATCATAAATTCACACTTTACGTTAACCTGGCTCCGAGATAAGTTGCTTGAAGCACTTGAATTAAGACAGACATCAGAAGTATAAGTAAATATAATACTTAAATATATGTAAATAATTCACAGAACACACACACGTACACACACACAGAACAAATAGAAATATTCTTTATAAAATATTTGTCCTAGGTGGGGATTAAATACTCGACCATTGGCTCACAAGATACTTACAACCAACTGCGCCAACGAGCACGTGTTATATATTGGTTGGTTAATAAAATATCTAATACATATATATTTTTTCTATTAGACCATGTCAAAAATCATACAGACTGCTTGATAGAAAACTGCCTAATAGACTGGGTGGGGCCCAGTCTATTATCCACTATTGAACCCACGACCTTTGGCGCTCAAGACAGAATCACTGCCACCTGCGTTATAGGACCAGTCAAATGTATGTAAATTTAAGGTGTACATTAAAGTGTATCATAATTAGTACATTGTAAAAACAACACTAAGTCCAAACTATCAGTGGTCATATTTGAACAGTGAAACATACAAACGGTGTATTGTAGATGCATGGCTGACGAAGCGGGCGGGTAAAACCGGGCGCTTTCATTATACCTTGACATTCAATAGGCCCCTTATTATGTAACATATCAATAATGTAGATGTCCGTCTTTATTACGTTTAGAATGCTGCTAACTATTTACCCGCTAAATCTACAAACTAGCGAAATAATACGCATTTTTTTTCATTCAACTAGCATACGGTCCGTCCGCTTGATCGTAAACGTGACCGCATCTTATACACGCTCGTATCATCACAAAGATATCACTAGTGGATAGCAAACCCTTTGAACTGAAGATACGTTGTCACATTACCCAGTAATTTCACTGCCTCTCTAACCCTTCAAACTGGAACACAGTTGCGAACACAACATGCGAACAAACTAAGCTAGAAATAGTTGAGAATAATGTACCAATGTAGACGACCTTTAATAGGTTTACATCTTGCAATGCATTAATCATCTTTCATGGTAGTTGGATATTTTTTTTATATTTTCATTAGTTAGATTACAGTTACATTGGTATTTGTATGTAGACTTTACAAATGCAACTTATTTGAAAAAATGGCTAACTGCCAATAATTGAAATTATTAAAACGGAGCCGATGGTGAATTCGATAAATGCTAAGATAGTGATCGCCACTTAGATTAAACATTTATTCCAGCGACTTGGTCTCTATATACACCTGGTACTAGGGGAGTATCAAATCTACGCTATTGTTCTCACATTAAGAACAGAGAAAATCTTACTTATATAAATTGCGAAAGTTTGTATGAATGTTTGTTAGGCTAGGCCTGATCAGGATGAAGTTTGACATTATGTTTACCAAAAGTCTGGAATAACACATAGGCTACTTTTTATTTTGGAAACATGTTTACATAGAATAGATTCCTTTTTCTGAGAACGAAGCAACATAGACTTCTACCAGGAATGAAAATAGTCCCTCACAGGTGACATAAAGTAAAAATCAGTAAACACCTCCGGAACAAAGTCTCTGGCATAAAGCTAATTAAGTATTTTTTTTATTTATTTTTTTAATCTTAAAAAGATATTAGAACAGATGGCGGTGTATCAATCCGATATAGGGTAGCTAAAATACAAAGGACATGGACAGCAGCATTCTCGTCGCGAAAGCTGCACTCTGCGATTGCCAACAGGCTTGCCCAGTGCAGCAGCAATTATGGGCAAAATTCGCCTTTTCATGTGGAGTCCTATGCCCAGCAATGGACTCCTAATGGTTATAATGATGAAATGATGGCGATGATTAAATAGATAATTAATTATTTTTCCTGATATCATGGGGTTGAAAATCAATAAATCGTCCCCTCAATTTTAAACCGAAGTCTATGCATTGTGCAAGAAAACCCAATTAGTTCCGTAGATAAAAACTTAATCGTCCAAGCATCCGGCCTTAGTTATAATCCTAAGGGATGCTTATAGACAGGCTGAAAATAAACAGGGCGTTATTCAATCTGCCCCTTCGGTAAGCAATCACTTGATGAGGGGGAGTCTCAAACTTGAGGCCATGAAGTGGATCCATGTCCGAGTTATGACACCAAACATGTCTATATAAAGTATTTTGACAAAAAAAGCCGATTTTAATATTACAGGCAAATACTTAAATAGTTTTAGAAATATATGTGCCTATAAAGTTTGAGGGTTACCCTTAATATTCCTGCAATTCCATAGTCCGACCCTGACTTGGCGTCAACTGGACCATCTCGAGGTTATAAAAAGTATTAAATTGGAGAAAATGAAATCGGTTTATAATTCCTTAAAAAATACAATACATATACCAGAAAAAAAATCGAGATGAGAACCTTATTATTAAAGTCGGTTAAAAAGATTTGGAGTGGAAGGTACTTTTCATATCTTGTAGGCCAAAGGTCGTGATAGCATACATACACCAAACAATAAAAAAAAACATTTGAATTGAGAACCTAATCCTTCTTCAATTCTGTTAAAAAGATTTGGAGGAGAAGGTACTTTTCATATCTTATAGGCCAAAGGTCGTGATAACATACATACACCGAACAATAAAAAAAAACATTTCAATTAAGAACCTAATCCTTCTTCAATTCTGTTAAAAAGATTTGGAGGGGAAGGTACTATACATTTCCTGTGCTTCAAAGGTCATGGATCTATATAATTTAATTTAATTATGTTTGTGTCGGTAGAGTAAAATAGTACGTCCCTCTGTACCAGGTGACGTAGAAGGCGATTAACAATTCCCCTTCCTTGGGTTGGCCTATGTCTTGCTTTCAACGGCTGTAATGTTTTACCTTAGTGTATAAGTATTTATTATGATCTTAATTCAAATATTGCAATTAGAAAATATTTTTTGTTTTCACTCAAAACATTTGTTGATATTTACAAATAATATGAAATCATAATTAAGTGTGCAGATGTGCTCAAAATAATATGTTTTTTACTAGCATTTACTTCAAAACACTCGTATTATTTTCAAGTTTTAACATTTAATATTTACAGCCTGTAAGCTTAAAATCTAAGAACTCAAAATTACTTTTAATTAATTTTTTAATTTATTAATTTTTGAACCACAGAATAAAATTTCTTTTAATAAATTTAAATAAAATTACGTCCCCTCAACCAGGTGTCGTAAGAAGCGACTAAGTTACCGGTGTATCCATTCGAAACAGTGTAGCTTAAATCCACAGAGCGGGGATGCGCAGCAGCATTCACGTCGGAAAAGCTACGCTCTGTGATTGCCAATACGCTTGCCTAGCGCGGCCATTATAATCAAATACCCCTTCTTGGCCTATATAGAGTAGTGCACTTACAATGGCTGGTATGACGAAGCACTAGGTACTAAGTTGGTGTTTAGTTATATCTTTACGGTCCAAGATACTAACTAAGACTAGCACGTGATCAACCTTGTGACTTGAAGATACTAAACTTCAATATAGCGATTGAACCGCTGTTTATTAGATAAAAAAAATAGTTCAGTTAAGTCAATAAGGTATGTAGCCACAAATATTGTATAATCGTCACCCCTCTGGTTCTATGGCCCCACTCGGCGTCGTACTTCAAATGTGACGTGACAGTGCCGCGACTGGCATATCCGAAATCGCTGCGACATTCTCCTTAAACGTCTTACCGAACAATGCGTCTGGGGTGTACTAACACACCACAATACACATACACCTATATTGAACCTAAACAGAAACGACTTAACGTCTATTTTGCTATAAAAATAAATTGATAACACGGCCCGAGTCCTCGGACGGATTTCCTTATTGTCAAATTGAAACCTAATATTTGGGCCGTAAAAGTTATTTTAGCGCAAAATGGAACTGCAAGTCAGTGATTTCTTAGGAGCAAGTCGACTCTATGCGCGGTAGTATAAAGGTGATTGTAGGTAAAAGTTGAAAGATTCGTGGGGTGCAAACGTGGAATATTTGCTAAAGTTTTGGAATTGTTGTATAGTGACAGATTCGATTTTAAGTTGTTTACTGCCGGTCGCCTTGTTTGCTGCGAGGGGTTCAGATTACATTTGTTTATTTACCTAAAGGTTAAAGTTAGACGATAGACACCTACCACATATTGAATTGCATATATTTGTATTTTATTAGACTCTTACGGATTTAAAATTGGTCTAAGCTAGGTCTCGATATCGGTATGTGTGGACAGACAGACAGCCAGAGTATTTAATTTATATCGTATTATCTCTTCTATGTTGCTATAATATGGACTGAAGATAATAATCTAACAATACAGCGTGACGAGAGTTATATCATTAAAGACAGACACACATTCATATAACTGTTGTTTTGGCTTCTGTTATTCTAATATACACCACTATACGACTTTAGTCGTATGGCACCGGGAGAATAGAACAGTACGTCTATCTGTAGCAGGAATCGTAAGAGGAGATTGAGGTACCGTAACCGACAGATAGTGGTATATCAATCCGAAACAGTGCAGTGCAGCCCAAATTCATAGGGCGGAGGTAGGCTGTAGCTTTCCTGTCACAAAGCTATACTTTGCAATTGCTACCACGCTAGGAAAATTTCCTATTCGGGAAGGTCTATGTACGTCCAACAGTGGACACTCAATGGCTAATATTACAAGCTCAATTTTTATAAACAATATAAAACAACTGTTGCAGGTTGGTTTGTTCCTCGGAAAAAAATGGTTTCCTATTAAAAAGTAGCTGATGTATCACATCAAAGTATCAATAATTTATATGTTAAACACTTAATACTAATCTGTTTGGGTGTAAAAGAGTAACAAACATACTTCCGCATTATCACACACTCTCGCCTTTATAATACTTCGCGTTTGTAAGATTTTAAATCTTTTATTATAAGTTAAAAAACCAATTTGATATGCAGACGACAGATCGTTCAACATTGCTGTTGAATCCATTTTTATATTCTCATACAGACCGTCTTTCTGTCTAAAATATAAAACCGTATTTTAAACACAGAAGACCCACGCACGATACGCCCCTCGCACTACATGTCAAGCCCCTCTGCATTTAGCACTTCACGCCGTCACCAAGTGGCTTTTATTGAAAGCAAAAAAGTGTTGCAGATAAAAAATTGAAGACATTGTTAACGATTTTTGACTATAAAGGTTTGCTATACAAACACACCGGATTTATTTCGATTCTCTATTTAACTGTAATGCTGTCTTTGAAAGTTCTCTTGTATCCCTGGGATTAAAAATTATAAAATTGCAATATCAATATATAAAATTAATGTGTGTGGAGTGTCTATTTTGAATATTAAACCTGTTTTTATTGAAATAACGTTTTCCTTTACATGCATTCGAATGTAATTTACAAAATATATATTTTTTTAAATTTTTGGCTGTCTGTTTGTTTGTTCCGGCTAATCTATAGAGTTGCTAAACTAATAGGGACAGGACTTTTACTGACAGGTAGCTACTGTAATAAGGAGTAACGTAATAATAATATTTATTATTGTTACCAAAAAAATGACATAATCAAAAAGAATAAAAAGTGACACGTTATAATACAATAAACGACCTTATGGCTCAGAGCGATCTTTTCCAGGCAACCATCGGACGGACGGACGGAAATTAAATAATAATACTAAACATGTAACTTAGGCTTAGGCATCATCAAGAATGTCGCTAAAACAGCCAAAAATTCAATGTTGCCCTAAGTCATTATTCCATTCGGACGAAGTCGTGGGCACAGCTTGTTTATATAAAAGGAGAAGCTGACTGACTGACATACCGACGCAGGATCCGAACTATAAGAGTAAAAATCTAAAATTGTTGTGCAGGGGCTCGTTTTTGAACGTAGCGGAGCACAAAGACAGGATTTTCGAAAGTTCACTTCCTAAAGAGTAAAACAAGGTTTGGTAAAATTCTCTTAACTCTACTGTTTTTGAATTTTTTTGAATGAAATTTAGTATAAAGTTTCTTTATTTAATGACATTAATTACGTATAAAATATGTTTTCAAAAATCGGTAAGATTATTTAAAAAATATTATTATATATAAAGGAGGTAGAAAGGATGAGCAAAGTTAGTATGAAAGTTTAACTTTCAAAGTTCCACAAATTAACGCGGGTGAAACCGCGGGTCGCTGCTAGTATTAGTAATTTATTCCTATCATAGCATTCATTATCATCATACCAGCCGTTAACAGTCCATTTCTGGACGTAGGCCTCTCCAAGTGAGGAGGTTTTGTGCCCATAATTGCCGCGCTGGGCAAGCGTGTTAGCAATCGCAGAGCGCTGCTTTCGCAACGAGAATGCTGCTGCCCATCCCCGTCCTGTGCATTTTAACTGCACTGTTTCGGATATATAAAATTATTGTGTGAAAATTAATTCCATTCCTATATTTTTTGCCATACTGGGCGCCACTGGGCGCTAGGGTTGTGGAAATTCAACTATAAATCTTTAAATTTTGTATAAGCTCTTTCATCATTAACTTGACGTTCAATAGATTCGTTGCATTAGCACCTCAATGTCACTTATGTCTACCATCAAATAGCAGTACTGTGTTTCGGTTTAAAGGGCAAGACAGGCAGTGAAATTACTGGGTAATGTGACATAATCAAGTCACAAGACAAATATCTTTAAGTCACAAGATTCGCAACAACTATTATTAGATATCCTTATGATATTACGATCGTCTATACGTTGCTTGTTGACTTTAGAGAGTCGACCTGGTCTATTAAAAAAAATGTTTTGTTCATGAATGTTAATGTGTCATTTAAATATGTATATACATACTATTTTAATGAATTATGAATACATGAGGTAGACCTCTAATATAGGTCGTCTGTATTAGTATCTCACACTCACCTATTTCTACCGCCTAAAAGTATTGTTCGCGTTGCTGTGTTTTGGTTCGTAGGGTGAGAGAGGCAGGAAAATTACTGGATTAATGTGACTTAGTATTCTTATATAGATATCCTTGTGATGACACAAGCGTCTATGGGCTCACGTTCACGCTAGCGCTCACGTTTACCATCAACCGGACTCTATTCCTGTTTGCTGACTTTATAATATAAAAAAAATATGTTCAATGCATCCTGTAAAAAGAAAAAGTTTCTAACACTTCTTCTCCACAAATTTTACATTCATCGTTCCGCAAAATGTATTTAAAAAGGAGTAAAGATTTTTTGCTACTCTTATTAATAGTTTTACAGGTAAAATGTAAAGCTGAAAGCAAACATTTCTATTTAAACTTCCGTATCCCGTACGATCTGACTCTGACAATTGCAAACAACAAAAAAGATTTATCCAATTTGGTGCATTCGTTCTAGAGTTTTGTGCTTACATACCTTTCAATGATTCATTCACATTCATTCTCAGTGCTCCGTACCTCAAAAAAATTACTGGAATCCTTAGAGAAACAATTTGTTGTCCATCAGTCTGTCTTTCTCAAGAAGGTGTTAATTAAATAAACTCAAATACTGTATAAGTTGTGAAGAATTTAAAATTATAAATTAACTTTAAAAAAACAGATACGACCGTTTGTATCGCCAAAAATTTAAATTTAATTAGATTCCCGCAGACTTAGAACTACTTTTAAACTGTTATTACAAAGAAAAATCCAAAAAACAATACGTTTGTAATGGAATCATAAAGTTTAAAAAGTAATAATGGGATGGGATTTGAGCCAAATTTATTTTAATTATATTACTAGATACCCTGGGAACCCTCGGTTGGTAAATCCAGCTCGCACTTAAAAGGTTTCTCTTAAATTTAGGTTATCATACATCATCATCTCACCAGCCATTGGAAGGCCACTGCCGCACATAGGCCTCTCCAAGTAAGGATGCTTTTTGCCCAAAATCGCTTTTTGGCAATGGCATGGCAATTGCAGAGCGCAGCTTTCGCCATGGGAATGCTGCTGCTCATCCCCGCCCTGTTCATTTTCTCCTGCACACACAGTTATACCGCCATCTGTCGGTTCTGATACCTTAGTCGCCCCTTACGGCACCAGGTGCAGTACTATTCTATGTACTATTCTACTCTGCTGGTACCTCTCGTTAAAATTTAGGTATGAAGATATATTATTAGAAGATTTCAATTAAATATTTCTTATATTTTGACACCATTCTGGATAATTGTACGTATGGGCTACCATAGCTTATCCAAGGTAAATAACGCCTATTTATAAAAAAAAGTTATTTAGTCCAAGTTTACTATTACGAAGTATTCGTATCTAGTGATAGCCATATATATAAACATTATGCCTGTGTTTCCATCGGGGTAGGCAGAGACTATGGATCTTGGCGTACGTCTCTCGCTTCTGTTCCTCGCATTAGTCCTTTCATACATTCGTTCATTCTTAGTACTTCTGACCTGGCCCTTCTTTAAAACCTCTTTTACCTAATTAAGGTTTATTTGCCTGGGTCGTCCTATACCAACTCTTCCATTCCCTTTCGTTCTATATATTTGTGCAGTCATTAATGTTTCATCCATCCTTTCTATATGTCGAAACCATCTCAAAATTTCTTTCTTTATTGTTGATTTTTGTTGTGTTGTTTGCACATTGATCTCTTATCACACTATTCTTAAATCTATCTCTCAAACTCACACCATAACAGCATTTATTTTACTCGCGTGCTTCTTCTGCCATACCCAACATTCAATGCAAGATATAAATAAGAAATACACAATTTACACTTACTTGCAGTAAAACAGTTCCACAACATGCACGCTGCATTGTACACAGCGAAAAGCGAACGCGCGGAAATGCATACAAGTGTCGTGTTTACCGTCTGGGAGTAGATGGGCCTTTTCACTGGAGGGGAGATTGAATATTCAATCTTTTATTGTCCGTCAAACGACTGCCTGACTGACTCATGGTATGAGAATGTCATTCAACAGATACAAAATGTGTATTCTCCTTGATGTATCTGTCTTTAAAGAATTTATCATCATGACATCCGCAAGTCGTTCAGTGCAATATATGCTTATAGTTACAAATGACTTTGGGGTTTTTGGGGCGTAGTAGCATATTATAGAGCGTAGTTTCGCGATGAGGATGCTTCTAACCATCACATGGCATTTGATCTACAAATATACTTCTTTATGTATTTTAGTAGTTTATTTATGATTCTTCGGTTGTCTGATGTCCGTAACACCAGTGCTTCAAACGACTTATCACGTATTATAGTCAATGTGTCAAATGTTTCAGAAATTTATTTATTATTTATTATCTACCTGATCAATGCCATGTATGGATGGATCGGTATCGATACTGTAGTTTTTATGGTGGTCCATCTGACCGTTCCGGTGTCTTGTCACTTTTTACATCTGGTACGGAGGAAGGTACTATTCTACTCTAACCTGTCCTGCGGCCAATTAATTTAATTAAAGGATTAATCAAGTGAAACTACAGATAATATTACTAGAAAAAAATCAAATTATCTTAGACTTCAGGCAAAT
Source organism: Heortia vitessoides (assembly GCA_020976665.1). Classification (NCBI taxonomy): domain Eukaryota; kingdom Metazoa; phylum Arthropoda; class Insecta; order Lepidoptera; family Crambidae; genus Heortia; species Heortia vitessoides. Next base: position 1,868,704 of record JACJUM010002819.1, read on the forward strand.
CTCGAACTTGCTATTTAGATTTTAGCAGACACGTAAATTTTTCCTAGTGCTATTTTTATACTGAGAAATCAGCGTCATCTCTTCAATGTTGTAGGCAAAAAATTGCAAACACGCAAATATCAAGCAATCATTACAAGTTTAAAACAATCATTAAAAAAGAAATAATTACTTAAATACTTTAGAGTTTTTATGCAGCGTAAAATATAAAACAAACTATGGTACACAAACTTTATCTTTAATTTGGCATATTTCAATGCATGAAACCTTTAAACTAAGTAATGAAACACTTTGGCTTAATTTTACGTTCTTTGTCTGACATTTGAATCTTAATGACAATAGTTTTGTTACGGAAACATAATTGCTTGACTTTTTTGTTTAACTGTCACTAAAACTATGGCAAATGTCTACATTGTCGTTAATATAAATGGCAATAAATATTTTGTCTAACATGTTGAAGATTTTTTACATATCGTTAGTAATGTCGGTAAAGTAAACAGTGGTAAAAGTAAAAGTCACAATTAAATACACACTATTGGGAGGTTAAACAACCGTGTACATTAGAAACAAATAATAAAATACAATTTTATATTTTATTCATCCAAAATCAGTTCTTATATTCTAAATATCCGAAATTTAATAATAGTTTGCAGTCAAAAAAGGACTTTCCACATGTAAATAACCTTGACACTTTCCATACACAATGCATTTTACGTATACCTCCTTCTTAGCATGTAAATAAAATAGTCTTTAAAGCACCATAAATGGCATGGACTTTCATTGAAGATATAAGTTCTCAAAAATAGAAGCGAACAAAATTCTGCTGAGAAGTAATAAACATTTATTACAAAGGGATCGAGGACCACATGTACTGAATATTTTCTTAATCAATAACATCGATAACACTTGTATTAATTACTTTTCGATTAAAGTAGTAAGTAAAATATATTTTTATATACTAAAGTTTTATGTGACTGAGAATAACATTCCGTATCGCATTCATGCTTTAACTCTGTACCGCAATAGCTTTTCTGGAAGATATGAACAGAATGTGCGTACCTTAACAATGTTAAATTCGAACACACCCAAAATGCGTAAAACTGACTTACGCTAACTTTATTCTTGTCTATTGCAGCCATACAGCGTCCACTGCTGGACACAGGGCTCCTCAAGAAAGGGGGAATTGATGCCCCAAACTGTCGCTGGACGCAGGCGTAGTTCGCAACAGGAATGCAGGCTACCCAACTCGGTCTTGTTGCATCTGAACTACATTTCGGGTATACCGCTGTTTGTCAGATCCTCTACTTTAGTCACCTCTCACGAGGTATTTTTTTATTCTACCGCTACCCCTCGGCTTATGATTATGATAACAATTATTAACACAACATCTCATGCATTGACCTGATTCCGAAATAAGTCGCTTAATAACTTGTGTTACAGAAATCAGATAACAGTGTAAACATATATTTATTATATAGGATCAAATCTATAACCCATAGCACACAAGATAGGATCACTACCAACTGCGACATCAGTATTACGATCCATATACTTTGGAAATAACCCTATACACTTAGCAGGTAGTCGGTAAATAAAGTATAAGATAAATATGCACGTACAACTCAACGATCATAACACCTAGAGCCCGACTCGTCTTACCGCCCCGAGCTCCGCGCAGCCAATTTGAAACCCGCAAATTGGCAACTCTGGTTAATTAACGTTTACTGTGTCAGGTGCGGGTTGGGCCAAGAAGACAGCGGTTGACGCAAAGACACAAAGCTAGTAAGCTAGCAAATGCTGAAGAGCAATGCATACTGTGTCTTAATTTAAGGGGAAAGTGTAAGAGACGTGATATTACTGGGTATTCATAATTACAGTCTCCGAAAAACCACTGTTAGACTGAGAGGACTGGAGGCCTGTCTAAGAAAGAGGGAATTTATCACATAATTGCCACGTTGAACAACGGTGTTGGCAATGGCAAATCGCGACGGGGATACAGCTGCCGATCCCCACCTTGTGCATTTGAGCTACACTGTTTCAGGTGGATATACCGCCATCTGTCAATTCTAGGACCTGACTTACTACGTTTACGTAGTTACGACATCTGGCACAAAAGGAGGTACTATTCTACTCGGCCGGTACCTCACATTACTGGGTATTATGACATAACCTCATCAGTCTACAACCTGATGACGTGCTAGCCCTTCCACAAGCAGCTACCTGCTACGGTGCTAATTACCATCACTCGAATGTTTGTTTGCCAAGTTAATGATATAAAAAATATACTTATATTTGTCTTTCAGTAAGGTATCTTACAATGATGACGTGTATAGATTACGTGGACCTTACTCTCACCTATTTCTACTCCCAAAGAGCAGTGCTATATAAGTCTATTAACAGATAAGAAACCTATAATAATTGGATCACATATCAACTGTTGAGCGTCCATTGTTGGACATATTCCGATCGGTTTCTGTAAATCTATCATCTCTCATAGTACCTATTCTACCCGTTAGCTAAAAAGTGTAGCTCAAAAGTACATGGCGGGGATGGGTAGCAGCATACCTATCGTGAAAGCTACGCTCTGCTATTGCCAACACGCTTGCGCAGCGCGGTAGTTATGGGCAAAACTTCCCCTATTTGGGTAGGATAATCCAACTGTGGACTTCCAATGGCTGATATGATGATTATTATTATTGATTTAATATTATTATTATTTAATAATATATATATTATAATTAACTCAAGTCTATCTTCGTGGCCCCACATAACGGCGCACCGGTAATTGATAGCTTTGGTTTGACTCAAGGAGTCTTACTTTGACAGATACCATGGCGTCGCTTATAATGCAACGACAAACAAACCCAGTACGCCCCCAGAGGGCAAAATTTAAGCTGTCAATTTAATTATTATACAAGAACACCATGCATTTTACTTCAAAGAAACAAAAAAGGAATGACGAATGATGAAGCAAAAAGTATAAACAAACGTGTTATAAGTACTATATTATACTTAATTCATTATACCAGCAATTGGAAGTCTCATTAAGCAAGTTTTCCACTGCTTGATATAAGCCTCTAAGAAAGGAGGTTTTTTGCCCATAGCTGCCCCGCTGGGCAAGCGTGTTGGCAATTGCAGAGCACGCGTCGCAAGCGTGTTGTACATTTCTCTAGTTCTCTTGTTTCTGTCAATTTGTAGTCGCAATATTTTATTGATGTTAAACGTAGTTAAGATAAGTTAATGTCTGTCGGATTAGCTAGTAAAATATATTAATAATATGAATTAGAAAAAATCGTGTGTGGTACCGGCAGTGCCGTGAGGTACCGGCAGAATAGTACCTCCCACTGCCCCAGGTATCTTAAAAGGCGACTAAGGCACCAAAACCGATAGATAGCGATATATCTATTCAAAACAGTGCAGCTCAAATGCACAGAGCGGGGATGGGCAGCAGCATCCCCGTCGCAAAAGTTGCGCTCTACGATTGCCAACATGCTTGGCCAGCGCGGCAATAATTCGAAAAAACCTCCTTTCTTGGAGAGGCTTATGACAGAAGTGGTTTTCCAATGGCTGGTATAGGCCTCCTCAAAAAAGGGGAATATTTCTGCGCTGAGCATGTATTGGCAATCGCAGATCGCAACATTTGCGATATAGATGCTGCTGCCCATCCCCTCCCTGTGTATTTAAGCTACACTGTATCGGATGGATGTACCTTTTACGACACCTGATACATTCTATTCTGTCGGTACTTCACGGCTTTATCATCATATAAATATGTTTGAATATTTTTTAGATATCGCTTCTTTCATAGCCCATCTTCATGTCTCGGCAATTGATAGCTTTTACTGGAAGACTCGTTTGACTGCAGCACGTTGTTATTTGACCGACAGTTGTACTGTGACAAACCACACCCCTGTTGACGCGTGAAGACGACGAAAACCTACAATTTGAATACAGACTAATGGATAGCCGTGTCACGCATCGAACATTCTAAATATTTACTTTGCTGGGTTATAGAATTTAATTTTTTTCTTTAAAAATTCACAAAACATGTCATACATTTACTTGACTAAGAGATTAAGTAGTACATTAAGGCATTTGGCAAGGCATTGTGTTAAAGGTGACAAAAATAATACAAAAATATAATAAATAAATATTTACAATAAATTAACACAAAATAACTAGAAGTTAAAATAATAATATGTATTAATAATATTCATTGCATTAAAGTCATTGCATAAAGATCTGCATTGATACCTCAATATCAGCTATTTCTAAGCAAATATCAGAGTTTACATTGCTGTGTTTCGGTTTGAACGGCGAGAAAGGCAGTGAAATAACTGGGCAATGCGATACAATATTCTTATTTCACAAGTTTGGCGAAACGCTAGTGACCTTATAACATTACGAGCATCAAAAGGCGACGGTGACGCTTACTATCACGGACTGTGCGCTGATTTGTCGATCTGGTCTTATAAAACGGGTCTTGGCGCTCAACTGTGGAACAGTATTGAACGCTCAAATATTTTTTAAAGAATACATACCCAACACTTGCGAATAATTATCAGCAGAGTACACGTCTAACTCTTGCTACCAGGCGTAAGAACAGGTAACAGAGGTCCCAGAAACGACATGTATATTTGTATTTGAGGCAGCGCGAATTATTTGTAACAATTCAGCAGCATCTGTTAATTGCTGCACTACCATTCTTCTACTGGTATGATAAATGTATACTAACGTTATAACGACGAAATAAATAATTGTAAACGATTGAATAAGTACTACAACGTCTTATACATTGAACTGGTTCCGTGATAAATCGCTTAAAGCACTTTTGCTACAGACATCAGACAACAAAGGAATCTCAAATATACTACTTAAACACATATATTTAACACACAGACACAGAACAAACACAAATATCATCATATAAATATTTGTCTTGAGTGGGGATCGAATCCATAAAACCGAAAACAAAAACAGGCTTTGTATTTTTGTACATTTGTATTAAATAAACTCAAATGCTTTCTGATGGTGTTAGACATTTTAGATATTGGTTTAGTAATTTTTGGTATGGTTCATACATACTTACAAATTACTTGGTTGTTTACAATAATAGCGTCGACTATATAAACTAAAGATCTACTTTAAGTCGGATGAACTTCCTTCGGAAACGAATGCAGCGTGCTAATCATTTCTTCAGTTGTTTCTAGAAAACACTGAATTCGTAAGTAAAAAGGTGCCGGCCGGTCATTCCCAGCCGGATTTCCGTCGGCTCAGTGCGGGTAATCGGCTAAAGAGGGGGGCAGAAAGGGAGTGGGGGAGGTAATCCGTTAATTGACGCAATAGCGACATCTGTCGGTCTCACATTGGCGCTGATTTACTTTTGTCGCTTGTTTTTTAGCTCCATTTGATTTTTCAGCGAGATGATTTAGAAGTTCAGTTTAATGGCCGAACTAAAAATAAATAATCAGCTCACGGGGTTCAGGAATCTGTATGAAACTGTTAGTAATACTTGATTGACTTCGTCCTGAAAACGATTTAACCGATTGACGCGAGGTAAACTTGCTGAAAAATGTATTGAGAAAAGTTTTAATACCATATATAACCAAATAATAATAATAATAATAAATTTATTCAACAACAACAATAAATTGTAAGCAAATCTAACTTTAACTGATGAAAAAAATCTGATATAAGTGAAATTGGATTGTCTGTTTGTAATATTAACATAACCGTTTTCTACTACATGTATATGAATGTATATATGGTACACATACTGAAATATATTTTCTTATAATTTTTGCATATCTGTTTGTCTGTCTGCTTGTTCCGGGAAATCTTTGAAATGGTTGGAACAATTTGACGCAGATCTCACTGGCAGATAGCTTATGTGATAAAGAGTAACTAAAGTCTTAGTTAGACGAGCATTAATCAAAATGTAGCAAACACGAGCGAAAAATTTACGTGCAATGCGTGCGCTGCGCGTGGAAGTTTGTAGTTCGAAAGAAAAAATGCTGCCCAAATACGCAATTCCCCGCGGAAGAAGTCGCGGGTGCAATTAGTACAAAATAATCTTAGTGAGTTGTTTTATAAAGAAATAGATATAAGTATGTTTTTCAAAATGCAAGAAAGGTCTAGAATACGAAAGATTTATCGCTCACTATTTGATAACAGAAACCACCAACGAAGTTTCAACCACAGATATTTTAATGTAAAGCTGAGATAACATTTTCATGAGCAACCAGCAGCATCGTAGAATAGCACGTCTTACAGTACCATATGTCTCGACTGAGGCACCAAATGCAACAGTGCGGGGAGAGTTAGTAACAATCCCTTCACAAAGGTACGCCTTCGATTGCACCATACAATCCTAGCATTGAAACAAAAGGTTAGAAACCTTCATGATTGATTCTATTATAAATATTTATTTTCTATAATATTCAAGACATTTGACAAGACACATATCCTTGTCTCAATGGAATGCACTGTTTATGCCGTTCACTCATCACCTACCTTATTACAATATGTGAAGAAGCTGACGTCCCTACGGTACTTTGCGGTGCTTTCGAGGACCAATCAGTGCAAGCACTAGATGCAGCAGGTCTTGCTCAAGGACCAGGGCTTATTACTGATATTTGATATGATAATGGTTAACCGTTTTCAAGAATATATAATGATATCTCCTGTTAGGCACTATCAATGGTTTTTTTTTAGTTCTTCAGGTGCTTATTAAGCCATTTGGTAAAGCAGGTACCTTGCGTTTTAATATTAACAGATGTTTTGAGGTAATTCATACGGAAAAAATAACTTTTAAATATGAATAATCTGTGGTTATTATTAAAGACTCTCATAAGAAATTAGCGCTTTGCGATACTGATAACTTTAATCTGAAATATCTTTTTACAAGCGAAGAATTTTTATTTTAAAAATTCAAAAAATTCAATCGCCTTCATGTTTTTTTTTAAAAAGAGGAAATTGATCTTAATTACAACTACTTATAAGATGGCAAAAGTGCATAGATAATTTTTATACTATTGTATTAGTCAGGGTATGGTTAAGGCTTAAAGTTTTGAGCTTCAAATTTTCAATTTATAACACACACATGTGATTACTGAGATACCGGCAGAAAAGAATAGTACCTGGTGTCGTAAGAGGCGTCTAAGGTGCCAAAACCGACAGATGATGGTTTATCTATCTGTAACTCGAATGCTGAGGGCGGGTTAGGCAGCAGCATCCACGTCGCAAAAGCTGTGCTCTACGATTGCTAACACGCTTGCTCGACGCAACAATTATGGGCAATTCCCCCTTTCTTAGGGAGGTCCAGCAGTGGACTTCCAATGGCTGATATGATGATGACGATGAATGGCGGATTAGTAAGTTGAAGTAGCAGTGGGCAGGACATTGGTAGCAGATCCGAAAAGCATTTAATTTATACCCAGGCACTGGCCACAAATGTTCATCACATAATTGCTTGTCATAGTTGAAGATGGAGCTCAAGAACTTTTAACATAAAAGAAAGGGATGTTCTAACCTAGGTCTGAAGATAGTATTATATTTTTGTGAATAGCAAAGTTCATTAAACCCATTGACAGATAAACATCCTTTCACATTTAATAATCCGGTTATACCAATAAGGCTTTATTTCGATTATCTTCTTTTCTGCTTCTTTTTAATTAACCCGAACAAAATGGCCCATACCCGTCGTACCAGTGAAAAGCACCGGGATATTTTAGGGTTCAAACTTTCCAAAAACCCCAGAGTTTGCTTATGCTTATTCGAACAGCCTTTGTGCAGAGAAAGGCCCTGAGAATCCCGATTGCATACCACCAAGATCTTTTTCCTGTGGCTCGACTCAACCCAATGCATTTGTCTCAGCGAATCATGTCCGGGTCACGCTTTTGTGTCCGGGTCACGGCCTTGTAGACCTTATAACTTTATGTGCCAACGCCAGTTCCACCTGTTTCAGAGGTGGGAGCTTGGACATGTCGTGCCTAAAACCTTGGAAGGCTACGGCGCGTATCTTGCTGTCGCTAAGGGGTTAACAGGGCTGCGAGCTTTTAAGCCTTGCCAGTATTCAGCGAGTTATCTCTCTCCAGCGTATAGAGGATACTTAGGATCCTCACAGCAACACGGAATTGATGGTCAGACTTGCCGCAGCCGTAGCAAACCCGAAGACAATGGATAGCACCTGAAGAAGAAATAATATACCCGGAAAATTTCACCAATCTTCAGGGTGCTACTAGTAGCTGCCACCCTTCGGACACAGTTGGTACCAATCCCTTTACGCAGAACGCATGACGTCTATTCCCACGCAGGTCACCTACTTGTATGCGTCCACACCGCAATCGTTCACTTTCGCCAGTGCCTACTCGACTGCCTGGACCGTAATGAGGGTTCACGTATTGTTACCATGTATTCAAAATTACAGCTAAATTACAAATATTGAACGAAAGTAAACTAAACTACGATTGAAAGTATTTTTATTATAATGTCATGAAATGTGACAATAGCATCTTCAGTTCCGTTCAAGGTTGGCGACATGCTAGTGATATCCTCGATAACATAAGCGTTTATTAGCTGCGGTCACATTTGACATCAAGAGGGCTGCATGTTTGTTTGCTGACTTCATTATATATATATATAATAAGTTTCAAGTTTCTAGCTCTAAAAATAGCGATACTTCCATACAACTTTTCGTCCCCCTTTTCGACCCCTTGCAACCCTTATTTCGTATTATAAATAGGCTATGTCCTTTCTCGGGGTCTAAATTTTATCAAAATCAGTTGAGAGGTTTAAGCGGGAAAGCGTAACAGACAGACAGACAGACAGACAGAGTGCTTTCGCATTTATAATATTAGTAGGGATATATGAATGTTTATGCATATGTTTCTTTCCAAATTTTGTTCTATGATGCAAGAATTTAACTGGGTTTATGGCGAAATTCACTTATCTTTTAATAGATTAACAAATTTACTGCATGTATCACTATTAGATAAGTCTATAGTCTTATGTAAATACAGGACGTGAAATGTTGTTACTTTTTAAGTCCTGTATTTCCATAAAATCAGCACAAACAAACAATTCTGAGAATTGTATTTATTTCTATACTCTACAAACTGTAACACGGATAGCCAGTGTCATTTTTTGCAATATTTTCTTGCAAATAGACATCTCAAAAGTATTAGATTCCAATTTGAAATGGAATATATCTCGATTTTACAGGAAATTGCATTTTCCGTGGCTCTATAGCAGATATCAAATAAACCTTGTTATCAATAACATAACGCCGCAATTTCTTTGACTGATATTTTTTGTCAAATACCGGTTGCTATGACGACGGCACGGACATCCAAAATGCTGTTTTGTACGACTCTATACATATTAAGTTAAGGGTGAAGATCGGTTGTTTGCGCTGCAAAATTAAAGGTGTTCTGACTCTAACAATGTACAGTAAAGTGGACAATGGAGTAAAACTGTTTGCTTCACTCTAGGGGACTTAAGGGTTATTAGAAATGTCTACGAGTCTCACTCAAGCGTTTGTGTGATTTAGTTCTTTTTACTGTGTGTAAAAATTTGTAATATGTTTGCTGGCTGCTATTAAGTGTGCGGAGGCACTTGCACTATATATCTATGGCCCAATGGCACTTCGTAAAGCTTTGTGCGATCGAATCAGAAATGAGATCCGTAAAAAAACTAAAACTACCGACATAGCCCTGCGAATAAGCAAGTTGAAGTGGTCAGGGCACTTAGCACGCAGAATCGATGAACGATGGAATCGTAAGGTTATGGAATGGGGACCACGCACCGTAAGACGTCTACTCATATGGTGGACAGACGAACTGATTAAAACCGCAGGATTGCGCTAGACGCTAGGTCGAATACGGTCGGTCTACGATTGGAAATCACTTGGAGAGGCCTATGTCCAACAGTGGACGTCTTTCGGCTGATATGATGATGATGATGAAAGCTTATTAATTTTTACCACAATTTTGGAACATTAGTTTAAGTTACTTTTCATATCACACTACTAATATTTAGCTAATGATATGAAAACTACTGGAAATACCCGTCAAAGTTGGTTCGACCATTCCATACCTTTAACACTAGCTGAAGTATTCCCGATATCATTTTCGGCATCTTCTGCTTATCGGACCGTTACTTGTGTCTTTTCTTTTTTTAGTTACCGGAACCGACAGAGGGCGGTATGTATACCCGAATTGATTGCAATAGAGTTGATTTGGGCAGGAGCAATCCCGTTGCGAAACGACGCTCTGCGATAGTTGCCTAGCGCAGTTATTTTGGGTAAATTCCCCCTTTATTTTGCAGGTCTGTTTACGTTATAGACAGTGAACGTTTTATGGCTACATTAAGGTGACTATTTCTACCAAAAGTTTAAAGCTGCTGTTTTACTTAAATGTCAAATTGGATTAATTCGCGTTTTGCGAAGTATGAACAGGATTTAAATTTTCTACGCTTTCAAAATCTTTTCCTTACAAAAAATACGATACGAGCGACGTCAAAAACAATTGCTTGAAATTTTCAACTGTAGTTTTAGATTTTTTCCTTCCGCCTGTTTTCAATTAGCCCAGTGACAAAAGTTAAAAGTTTCAGAAGTTTGGGATTTAATCAAAGTTGATTATTGCGAAGCGATGCGAGACTCGGAAGACACAATTGGCCGACTGCGTCTTAACGTTTTAAATTCTTTGAAAAGATTTAGGGGATTTTTTACGACGCCCTGTCTCGGGCATTCATTGTACATTACGGTGGACTACTACGAGTGAATAAAATTAAAGCCTCATACGGAAAGAAATGTAGGTAACTACATTAAGTGATATAGATTAATAGGTAATTGTACTGGTCTTAAGGTTCAAAAACCCCCCTACTTGTGCCTTGCACCCTTGTGCTAGGATACTCCTTCTTTTACCTGGTAAAACGTGACGTGACGTAAAAGGCGACTGAGATACCGGAACAGGATAGCTCGAATGCAATGGGTGGACGGTGGGTAGCAGAATTCCCGTCGTGACAATTCGTTCTGCAACTGCCACCACGCCTGCCCAGCATATTTTTTTTTAGGAGGCCTATCTAAATCTATAGTGGTCAAAATATTAAAGTTGTCAACTAATAATAATAACACAAACAAGATATCCATTAAATGACATCTTGAGAAACCAGTATTTAATTTGATTTCACAAAAACGATCTGCTCCATAAAGAACTGGTACTTCAGTCAATTGCTCTTGGTTTTTTTTATAGAGGACTAAGTCTTCAAACAAGCATACAGTCTGCGTGTCTGGATTTCACTAGCGCGTTGCCAACCCAGTTACTTGAAGATATTAAATCACATTACCCAGTAATCTAGTTAGATTAATAGTGAGAGAAGCAGTTGCTTCTCTCACTATCTAAATCGAAACATAGCAATGCGAACACTGCTATTTGCCAGTAAACATAAGTAAGACTCAGGTACCAATGCTATATTGCAGTTGTAACTAATCTATGGAGTGGTATACCATTTTTTGTTTTGCTGAAATACTTAATTAGTGAACTGTGAGCATTACACACACTCACACAGAAGAATGTACGAGTATATCTCCTGTAATTGCTTCTATGGTAACAGGGACTACTGGTGTTTAACAAGACGGGATGCTTCGCCAATTAGAAGAGTTGATCGACAAATGCTTATGACTTATGAGTACACAGTATTTGTACCGTGTACAAAATATATGATGGGATCCATTTTTAAGTTTTATAAAATGTATGTATGTATTTTATGTTCTGGAATGGAGACCGCGCATTGGCAAGCGCAGCGTAGGGCGTCCACCCGCAAGATGGATGGACGATCTGACTAAAACCGCGGGATCGCGATGGACACAGGCCGCATACAACTGGTCTTATTGGAAATTACTTGGAGAGGCCTATGTCCAACAGTGGACGTATTGCGGCTGATATGATGATAATGATGAAAAAAAATATTTTTTTTATTATACCATATCGACAAATAAGTAATTATAGTTCGTGTGACTCAGCAGCCAATAGACACTCGTAATATCACAAGGGTATCACTGGCGCAATGCCAACCTAGTGACTTCAGGATATTATGTCACAATATCTAATAATTTTAATGCTTCTCTTAATGTAATGTGAACACTGCTATTTGACGGTAGAAATTATGAGAGTGAGGTACAAATGCAGACGGTATTTTGTTTTAGGTCTACCTCATGTGTTTTAAGAGAGACTTATTTATTTATTTATTGAACTTTATTGCACAAAATATTACAAGATGTACAAATGGCGGACTAAAAGGACTGGGAGATAATGCCAGTTGGCATTATCTCCCAGTCAACTATTACCAACCAACTTATATGGGAGTTAAGTCGATGTATGAGAGATTATGTGAAATTATTTCAAATTCATTTTTGTTTTATTATTATGTTTAAACAAAGACTTTTTTTGCTCTCTCTCTAAACAAAGTTATTGTTGTAATATATAACAGTGAATGCGCAGTGCTGGGATGTTCTGCCAATTAAAGGGGCTGACTGACAAATGCGTTCGACGCGCAGGTACCGTCCGCAACGGAAATAACTCCAAAAATACAATAAATTAAGCGATCTTGTGAGATGTGTGTACATTGCCCCAGATAATCTTGCAACTATTACTTGTAACTTGCACATGGCTGTACTTTGTATTGTTTTAATTAGAGTGCTCTTTTGACAAAGTTTGTTTAACTTATCTACAAATGTGAAAGAAACAATGAAATAAGCATAATTAGAACAGTAATACTTATATGTGACTAGTAGCACCCCGAGGTTTCACTCGCGTTAAGTTTTAAAACTTAACCCTACAAGGGATGATTTTTAAAAAAATATTTTACGCTTATTTCGTGACTTTCAATGAAGAACCTTTATCTTGAATTTCAATAACAGCAAAGTTTCATAATTACTTCGCAACTCCGTTTTATCCCTTTAGGGGGTAAATTCAAGAAAACCCTATCTCCCCTACATTATTAAAAGAACCAATTAGTGTGCAAAGTTTCAAGTTTTCAACCCTTTCAGTTTAGGCCCTGTGTGATATATCAGTCTGTAAGCCTCTCTTTTTACAAATATAAACTTGATATGTCAGTTACTATGCAAAGCAACAAATAACTACACAAATCTTTCTTTAACAATTACGTCAAGAATAAAAAAACAATTATATGCTAATACAAGCTAACCCTACATATTTATCTTAACTACGTATATAGGATCGAAGTAATAAATAAAAAATATGCTGCCAAACGGTGCATCTGTTACATAAGTCTGTCAATTGCGACAACTGTCAAACGAGTGACTGACAATGTCAAACTGTCATATGCTGACTTCAAAAAGTATTTAATAAAAATTAAGTTATCTTAAATTTTCTTTACATTTTTGTACGCAATTTTTTATTTTCTCAAGTTCTTTTTATCCTACATTTAACTGTCAAAAACACAAAGTAATAATAGTAAGTGTTTTCGGTCCAATTATTCGCTTCGATGACCAATAGTAATATAGGTTCATTTTTTATATAAATATGAAACCATGTCTTTCTGTCTATCATTTTTTATCAGCTCAACTGATAAATAAAAATTGGTATAAAGTTTTAAACGATTCTTAGCTTTTGTATCTATATATCATGAAAATAATATTGCGACTATAAATTAAAATATAAGCTATTCTATCTTTTAATCATCGTCATACCAACCATTGGAATTCCACTGCAGGACATAGGCCTCCCCAAGTAAGGTAGATTTTGGCCCATAATTGCCGCGGTGGATAAGCGTGTTGGCAATCGCAGAATGCAGCTTTCGTGACGGGTAGTCTGCTGCCCAACTCCTGTGCATTTGAGCTGCGTGTTCCGAATGGATATACCACCATCTATCGATATTGGAATGGGCAAAATTCCCCCTTTCTTAGGGAGGCCCATGTCCAGCAGTGGACTTTTAATAGCTGGTATGATAAACATTTGACTAATATATTTTTATAGATATAAATATTGCCTCTTCCGAATCACTTTCATACAAGTACTAAGAACAAAAGATTTACAAAGCATAACAGAGGTTGTATAGTTCACCATACATTGCCCATCTCCCGATATACCAACAAAGCGACGATTTTTCCTCGCGCCACTACATCAAAGTGCGCACGCGCCGTTTACTTTGACAGACGACCAGCGCAACAAACCGGGACGCGACATTTAGTTTTAATTTAACGCGCTCCGTATGCACCGATGTTGTAATTAGTTAAATAATTTATTTGTTACTAGCAACGCCTCGCGGTTTTTCCCGCGTAGTTCCCGTTTTCATGAGAATATTCAATTAAAGTAGCCTATGTCATTCATCATCATATCTCTCTCGAAGTGAAAAGGTTTTGTGCCCATAATTGCCGCGCTGCGCAAGCGTGTTAGCAACCGCAGAGCGCAGCTTTTGAAACGGGGATGCTGCTGCCCATCCCCGCTCTGTGCATTTGAGCTGCACTGTTTCAGATGGATATACCGCCATCTGTCAGTTCTGGTACCTTAGTCCCCTCTTACGACACCTGTTGCGGTGGGAGGTACAATTCTATTCTGCCGGTACCTCACAGTAATATGCCTATGTTATTATTATTTTTTTATTATTATTTGACCAGGTTAAAAAAGTGTTACTGCAGCCTATATGCTCACAATATCACAAGAATATCTCTTACGTATATCCAACCTTGTGACTTGAGGGTATTGCCACATTGATATATACAACATTACCTAGTAAATTCACTGCCTCTCTCACCCTTCAGACCGGAACACAGCAATATGAACACTGCTACTTAGCGGTAGAATTAGGTGAGTGTGAGGTACCGATGCAGACGACCTTTGTACCGGGTCTATCTCATATTGTATGAGGTATACCTCTCGCGGTCTACCATAAGTATTGATTAATGTTTGTTAGTCTTTCATGTCCGCTTAACAAATCTTGATGAATTTACGGAGCGACATAATATATTATTTTTTAAATACAAAGAGTTCCTCAAAAATGCAATAATGATATCACGGAAGAAGTCGCAGGCGGTGAGCTAGTATAGGATAAAGTTGTTTATCAAGTGTGTAATGAGGGCTAGTCAGTTTTCATTAATCAGTCTGACTACAATCCATCCCAATTGATATAGAACCTAAAAATAGAACTGTGAGTGTTTTTACAAAACATTCTATCGCATTTGCCCGAACCAGACGGTCGCGGTTCGCAGTCTGGCGTCAGTCTAATGTCTAGACTAAAGGACAAACGTCATGACGATATAAAGAAATTTGTTGAAGTATTTTCTTATAGCGTAGTATTCATGTACACATCATCTTGTATATAATCTTATATATTGACCTAACTCCAAGATAAGTTGCTTAAAGTTCTCGTGATATGGACATTATATAATAGCGAATAATCTGAGAGTCGGGTCAATAAAAAAAAATGAGATTTTGGTAGAATGAATAGAATCTAGTTCTTTCTGTTTTGGAAATATTATTGGTGTACACATAAAAAGAAGCATTGTGAAAAAATTTAACTTGAAATTTATGGCACCAACGATTATATAGTAAAGATAAAATAGATCATGTTTCTAGCGCGTTAGCAACCTAGTGACTTAAAGATATTATAGCACATTACCTAGTAACTTTACTGTCTATTTCACCCTTCAAACTGGAACAATAATGCAAACACTGGTGTCTGAAGGAGAAAATACGTTAGAGTGAGGTACCAACGCAGAAGGCCTTTGTATGATATCTACTTCTTGTAGTTTTAATATTAGATATGATTCTTTGATGTTGTAAATTATTTATTTACATTTATTTTTCGTATAGTTTTCAAGCACGTTGTATTTATAACTTTAAAGACCTTATTTAATAAATATATTTTAACAAAATTTACTAATATCTTAAATGTGAAGGTGCGTCAGTATAGATGTGTAGATGTATGGATAATTTAATCACATAATTTGCAACATGAAAAGTACAGTGAAATGTTCAGTCACAAATGGCTCAATTAAGGCATTAATGATATAACATTTGGCGACCAGTTGCAACTATCTAATTTACAATTAAATTATTTAAAAAATTATATCAATGCTTGCTTAATCAACAATTATGATGCATATCAAAATATTGGTTTAACTTGAATTTATTATTAAAATACTCAATTTGTTACGTTGGAAAGGCTAAACAGATCTAAATGAAATTTAGCACAAAGGATAATGAAAGTCGAGTACCACAAAAATTACTGTATATACAGAAAACATGTTCCTATAGGAAAGATCTTTTCATTTCTTTTAAAGAATTCGGCACAACTTTTTGATATTTTAATCTATCAGGGAATAACAGAATTCTTGTCGGTATTACAAGAGTTTGTCAGGGAAACGAAAAAGACCTCAATGACAAAATCGCGGGAAAGCCAGTATGTATTTTTTTTCTTACAAAGACGCGATTAAAATCTGCTATATGTAGGTATACTTCAACATAATTACTTTCCCTTATTCCCATAAAAATATGACGAGTCAAGTTTTACCGCTCCCTTTGTTTTAATAACAATGATTCATAATAAAGTTCGGACAGTAATTCAATAGCAATATTTGAACAAAAAGCGAACTCCCTCTATACAAACGCTAAAACAAAGAACGGACGATCGCAGACATCCTATACTTTTGAAATCTGATATAGGTACGTACAACCACAATCGCCCGCATATTCCCAAATTCGACCACGAAAATCTATTACTCTATTCAAACACTATAAAGACCACAATCGCTTGGCAAACCACGGTGAAAATATTGGTCGTTCCCACGTTGCTTTATTACATTAAACATTCTGCCACGCTTATTATGTTAATAGAAAAAAAATGTTAGCTACTTTGCATAATCCACGAATGACAGTATGACATTAAGTTGTCTTTATTCGGCTGACTTAACCTTTGGCAGTGGCGATCGAAATTGGGTCGTAGACCGCGGGTATTAAGGTTGGAGGTAGGCGGGCTACTTTGTATGTAACGGTTGAAAATCTGAGTGACAGCGAGTGTGAAGTAGCGAATGATTTTACTGTTTAATCGGCGTATTTTGTTTTCAGTGGTTTGTTTAAAGGTGGTTGCTTATCTAGCCTCGCTATGAGAATTGCTCGTCCACTCGCAAACCATCTCATTAATTTGACGTATACTGTTTAACAAAGGCTCCCAAAAATTTCAAGAGACACAGTTGTACATATCTAACACTCTGCATGTTTCTGCTCTTCTAGTTCTAGCTTTATGGTTATCTCACCTTGTAGTTAAATGGTCTCCATTTGCTCTTACCTGTGCGTGGTTTCTATTTGCGTTTACCTGTGCGTTGGTCTCTATTTGCTTTTGACTGTGCATAGTGTCTATTTGCGTTTGCCTGT
>JACJUM010002819.1:1886103-1910231 GCA_020976665.1 Heortia vitessoides
TTTGCCTATGCATGGTCTCTATTTGCGTTTGACTGTGCATAGTGTCTATTTGCGTTTGCCTGTTTGTGGTCTACATTTGTGTTTGCCTGTTCGTGATCTCCATTCAAGTACACAACCACATTGACTTTTGCTTCATTATCTCTCCTTCATTTTGAATTTAAACTCTATAAATTGAAAAGTATTAGCCTAGCTGGTAGTTAGTTTTTACATACTTGCAAGGCTCTTGAATGGCGTCACTGGTAACTCTAACTTATGTTATTTGCTTATTGTACATATAACGTGACAAGCAAAAAATTTTTCTTTCTTTTCCACGACGTCTCATACATTAACGTAGCTCCATGTTAAGTCGCTCAAATCACTTGTGCTACGAACTATAGGCAACAGAATTAAGGAATTTTTAACATATATATACATAATTATATAAATATTTTTCTGGGTGGGGATCGAAACCTAAAACCTAAAACCTTTGGCGCACAATATACAATAAAATAAATTTGAATTCTAATTCGATGTATACACAATCGACATGGGCTGCTCTTACGGTGCGACTAAGTGCACGTTCACCTCATGTTCATATTTAACAGTAGCATGCCTACAAATGAGGCAGTATAACTCTTTATCAACATTGATGTTTACTTTGATGATTGATGTACTACTGTATACTTATTTAAGATTTAGGCTATGAAACCACTAATGTTATTATTCAAAAGAATTGCATAAATGTCACAATAATAATGATTTGTTTGATTTTCAAATTTTATTGTGTTTTGTGTTTAATAAATATAAGTTATGAAGGTTGTTTTTGTTAGTGTGACCGACATTCTTAAGTGGAAAGTGAAATTTGCTTTTACCAATCTCATCAAATTTTCTTTACATTTGATCTTTATTTATTTTTGTATATTATTATGGTATTTATTATTGCGGCAATAGTATACTACCTCCATTTAAACCAGGTGTCATAAGAGGCGATTTAGATACCGGAATAGACAGATTTCGGTACCATATTATAGTTATTATAATTATATTTTATTTAATTATTAATTATTTCAAGAATCTTAAAAACTATGTCAAAGTTATAGTTAACTAGCAAACCCGGCAATGCGTTGCTGTGGCTAAAGTTATTGTTATATTACATTGAAGTATACAATTTAAGAGGAACGGTAGGAGAACATCAGTCACGGGGACCACCATGCTTTTTACATAGATGGTATATGTAAAAGAATATGGTGGCTAATTCTAGTACTAACTCAATTCAGTCGAAAAGTTTCGACATCTGTTAGAATCTTTTGGAGTTAACAGATAATAGTAACTGTCAATTAATTGTAGACAAATATTTGCAATTAAACAAAATTGGGACTAAATATTAAGATATAAACTATCTCTACATTTAGCCGCAATCTATCTCTCAAGTTGGAGCAAACTAGATACATATGGTGTGAAAATTTTATCCTAATCTGCTCAGTAGTATAGGAGTCCATCGAGGTCAAACATCGTGACAGAAGATTTATGTATATTAAGATTTTAGAAATTATTCGTATTTTCTTCATGTAAGGTATTATTAATATTATGTAATCTATACTAATATTTAAAGCTGAAAAATTTGTTTCAACGTGCTAATTTCAGTAATAGCTGGTTCGATTTGAAAAATTATTTCAATGTTGAATAGTCATTATCGAGGAAGGTTACTATACCCCCCCCCCCCCCCCGAGCTACTATTTCACGCAGATGAAGTCGCGGGCACTGCTAGTGTAAGTAGTGTAGTGCTTCTCCCATATGAGTAATTTTTTATGTGTCAAAAATTTCAATCCGTAATAAGGATAAATAATAATAACTTTTTAATTTTCATTTAATATACTACAGTTGACAATAAATTCGTTAAAATAATACTTCATTTGATACTAAAAATGGATTCATTTGAAACATTCCTTGCAGATAAGTCACAAGTCAATTGCCAGTATAAAATAAAGTGAACCAAATATAAATAAGTGCTATAAAACTAAAATCTTTACCTCCTTTTCCTTTGTTTTGAATGGCCGTTTGAATGCTTTTCAAACGGATCCCTAATGGAACTAATGGTTTGGATAGAGATAAATGTGCTCTAGGGTTGCCAAAGAGAAATAGACATGAATTTAATTTTTATTTAAGTAAATTTACCCTATCTCTCATATGTTGACCTAAGTCCGAAATAAGTAGCTTAAAGCACGGACGGATTACGGATATCAGACTACTATACTATCAGAATACTACATATAAATAACACCCAGACACAATACAAATATTCATCATACGAATATTTGCTCTGAGTGGGGATCGAACCCATGACCATTGCGCATCAGGTAAGATCACTACCATCTGCACCATTTAAATGTAAATTTTATTTCAAGTTCGCTAAAATTGACTAGATACTTTGACCTGAACATGACAATTTTAATTCAACACCGAAGCGGCGACCAATACCGAAAAGGATACACGCCGATGAACGAAACAGAACCTAAAATCCATTTAAAGTTATATGGTCTGACTGCTTGTAATGTAAAAAATGTTAGGGTATGTTGAGTGTTCATCATATAGATTGTATGCGGTTGTCAATGAAGTTGCATTATTACTGCGTGGCATAAAATGCTTTCCGCAATCTATCTGTCCCTATGATCAGCCTTGGATCTTTAAAACTACGAAACGTATTTTAGTGAGATTTTTTATTTGAGTAATTGAAGAGAAAGGTTCTTATATAAAATACATACACATTATTGTAGAGGAACATCCATAATTTTGGATGTTTCTAATTTAATGTCGTAATTAAACATAATTTTTCTGTGATTATATTGCAAACGCTGACTGAACTCGATAAGATAGATCAAAATATTAACACTACGCGCATGCAAACACAAATAGTGAATACGTACAGGCAAACGCAAATAGACACTATGCACAGTCAAACGCAAATAGAGACCACGCACAGGCAAACGTAAATAGAGAACACGCACAGGCAAACGCAAATAGACACTATGCACAGTCAAAAGCAAATAGAGACCAACGCACAGGTAAACGCAAATAAAAACCACGCACAGGCAAGAGCAAATGGAGACCATTAAATAACAAGGTGAGCTAACCATATAACTAGAACTAGAAGAGCAGAAACATGCAGAGTGTTCGATATATACAACTGTGTCTCTTGAAATTTTTTGGGAGCCTTTGTTAAACAGTATACGTCAAATTAATGAGATGGTTTGCGAGTGGACGAGTGATTCTCATAGTGAGGCTAGATAAGCGACTACCTTATGTGCTACAATTTTGTATACTATTAAAAGTTCTACGAAGTCCGCGGTAATATATATATCTATATTTTAGGGATTATCTACAATAACCATTTTATATCCCCATTGAACCCGTGCAAAGTCAGGAAGGGTAAAAAAATTATAAAGTAAAGAACTAAAATCATGATGCCTCTAGTCATTTGTAAAGCCCACATTCTTCATGAATTTGTAATTTCTGATTGACATTTCTATGAATACATATTATCGCTATAAACAATATCAACAACGTTAGTCTTTAATCGATCTTTATAAATGTTTACATACATATATCAGAAAGCATATAAAAATGATATTAATGTAATTAAAAAAAATATCTACAATGATGACTTAGACAACCCTGATATTGACTATGCACTCTCAACATAAGCGACTGTATACTCACAAAAACAGCTTTAGAAGACGAGTTTTAATAAATTGTTATTGGTGTGAAAGTCTGATACGGAAGTAAATTATAGCAAAACATTCTTTTGTGAGTGATTAAAATAAAAAGAAGACTCCAAAAGAGGATATATACTCGTACGTTCCGAAACCTATTTGTTTGTAAAGATAAATAGATAATTGTGAATGAAAGACTTTTTTTTACTTGCTACACAAAATAAATACAGATAGCTTATAAGTATTATTATACAGCAAGCAGCGTCTTCAACCTCAGACTTACCTTCTGTATATTTATAAAAGGAGAAGATAATTAATTGACTAATTAATATATCAACGCAAGACTTACATTTTGCACAGAGCTTTCTTTTATGATTGATTTTTGTAAATTTACCCTCTATAGAGATGCAAAGTTAGTTTTGAAAATTTGCTGTTTCTGAAGTTATTAGAACACAAAAGTTCATTGAAAGTCAGTTGATATGTGTAATTATTTTTCGTAAATCATTCCTTAAGGAGGTAAAAGGGGGTGCAAAGGTTACATAAAAGTCAACATGGGTGAAACCACGGGGCTAAAATAAAGACATATAAGATATATGATTGATTCATCCATTGATTACACTGTTATTATATACTTGGAGCGCACGCGGTTTCGCCCGCCTGTAGATCAAACCTAGCGTCATTTATGCTCCATTGTTGTTGGTCCTAACGTGATGTTATATAGCTTTTAGCTTTCCTCGATAATTGGACTATCCAAAACTGAAAGAATTTTTCAAATTGAACCAGCGGTTTTAAGATTTGTTCTTCGTGTGTGTAAAACTGCTAATGAAACTTTATTATCCAAGCGCAAAAGTTTGTAAGTACGTGTTTATTTGTGGATGTATGTTTGGTTCACTTTTACACCGTCACATATAAACTGATCTGGATTTGATACTTACTTTTTGTCCCGAAACCAGGTTTCCATAGTATAGATCGGGCTATTTATTTTTACCTATGGTATCTTAAGTATGATACTTTTGATACAGACAGAGTCGCGGGTGGAAAGGTAATTTATACTATTTTGAAATAAGTAAGTGTTACGCAATAATCAATTTGGATGATGATTCTGGCATATCCTGTGGGGAAGGACATTGTTTATTTTTGAACCTGAAAAACTTCCCGCGGGTCATATTACTTCATAATGTAGTGAAGTCCAGGTTGACAAATTCTAGAGCAATAAGTTGCTAATCAAAACCAATATTATAAATACGAAAGTAATTTTGTATATTTGCGCTCTGTGATTGCCACACTTGCCTAGCGCGGCAATTGTGGGCAAAATTCCCCTTTTTTGTTGAGGCCAAGTTCAGCAGTGGACTTCCAATGACTGACTGGTACATGATTCGTGCTTCATAACTTTGTGGTTTTGAGAATTGACAGTAGTAAATATAAATTCATTTACAGATTGCACTTTTACATACAGAGACTGACGCATTAGAAAAATACCGTATGTATTAATTCGGTCATTTTTAAAAATTCAATTTAATTTGCAAAAGTCAACTAAATGCACTAGTTTATAGAACCTGTTTTCGCTTAATTTTTTTTTGTGTGTACATCAAACGCTGAAAATTTAATAATGCATCACTTTATTACCAAACGATATTTATCTGCAAAAGAAAGTTTACCCAATGCGTTCAAGTATACTTTACCGAGGGGATCATAGCAATTTCCCTGGAAAAACAAGGGGTTGAAAACGAAATAACATAAATTTTTAATGCTTACCATTCGTGACTTTTTTGGAACTTCTCCAGTTATATTTATCTATGGTTTTTATGAGATCTTATTATTGTCACAATAAAGTTTGTTTTCGAATGAATTCGCCGATGTAATGGTAGCTATTTCTTTTGGGATTCGGAAATTGGAATTTTCGCAAATGGGAGTTGGAAAGATAAATGAATGCTGGCAGTTTAAAAGGTTCCAGTTATTTTTTAATGAATATATATTAAAATAAAAGTTTCATTAACGTTAGGCATTTAGAAACTATTGATAAATGCTATGTTAACGCAGGTGATCATCGTCATTATAACAATTGTAGAACTTAACGTATGAGTTATCGAGTGAATTTAATTCTTACCTTTTTAACAAACTGTTTTTCTTGTGGAGGTTTACGAGGTTACGAGGCACCTGCAAGCAAATCTGGTGGTAATAAAGGTTTTACATACACCACCTACGTAGTAATTATCGCTAATAAACTATTTACGTTTTAGTAATTAAAGCAGTTATATTTCAAGCAGTTTTAACGTCTTTAACGCAATAGTATGCTTTGGTATCCCAAAACCTTACTATTTGCTTGCTTACTTTCACATATGTTTTTTACTTATTTGGAGGCAAAGCTGTTATCCTTCTTGGGATTCTTACATACATAGCACAAAGACATCTAAGAAGTCACAGAGACGCGTGGTATAAACGCACGTAATACATTACGTTTAGCATAGTTCAACAATAATTAGTGATACTGATATGCAAATTTGTAAACGTATGCAAAACAGTTTTAGCCTCAGAATACATTAGCTAATCCACCCGTTAGGGCGTGTACATACGATGTAGCAGATCTTGATAGAGTTAAGGGGTACATGTACACACGAAGATTTAAGGTGTATTACACAAGTGACATTTTGTTTGGTGTGATGTTATTTCGAACCGATGTTTCTCGGTTGACTTCAGCTTTGTTTGAGTTGCTTCAGGTTTTTATACTTTTTTTTAGATAAGGTTGACAAATAAGTATGCAGTCCGCAGGCAGTTAACGTCAACCGCAAACGTTTCTGCTCACTTTTCAAACTGGCTGCGTCACGTTTACCATCAAACGACCGAATGCTTATTTGCTGATTACATAATATATTAAATAAAACATGTTCCATTACGAACACAAAACTCAATCAACGTACACGACCATCTAATAACAACTGGCCACCGAATTATCTCCGATTGAATAAGTATTAGACTCAAACACGCGGATCGGCCAGGAAATTGAATCCTCACGTCCGCCAGTCGCCGCGTTCCGGTGTTAAATGAAATTCGCGACCATACGTTGCGGGGGTAGTCACAATATAGATTGTTCGTAATATCCGTAGGAAACAGTTTTGATATGGGTGTGAGAGTTATTAAGTAAAGGTGAGCTGGACATGTTCTATTAATGCGGTATCTGTAACACGATCTTGATTCATTCCATTTATATTCCAGCGAGCTATGATCAAGGATGTGAGGTACCGCCAGAGTAGAATAGTACCTCCCTCTTTGCGAGGTGTCGTAAGAGGCGATTAAGGCACCAGTATAGACAGATGGCGGTATATTTACCTAAGATAGTATAACTCAAATGTGTAGGGATGGGCAGCATACCCACCGCGAAAGCTGCGCTAGCGATTGCCAACACGCTTACCCAGCACGGCAATTATGGCCAAATGCTCCCTTTCTTAGGGAGGCCTATGTCTAGCAGTAGATATCCAATGGCTATTATAATGATGATAATGGAGAGGATAATGTAGTTTATTTGCGCGTTTCTTTATCGCATCAGCAAAAAGGACATCCGTCAAACAACCACAGTTGTAGTATCAAGTTGAAGTGACAGTGCACAGGGTTACTTAGCACGCAGAACCCACGAACGATGGAGTTGTAATGATCTGGAATGGAGACCACGTACCAGCAAGGGCAGCGTAGGACGTCCACCCACAAGATGGACAGACGATTTGCTTGAAACCGCAGGATCACGCTGGCCGCATACAATCCGTCTTTTTTAAAATCTGACAATGGAGATATTATGTTGGATTGTGAACGCAATCATTTTCTATTTTACTTAGTTGGTAATGCCAACTTTATTGTGTGTTGGCAACTTTGTTTTACTTGTCAATGTCATGGTTGGTTCATTTTTGACGCTCAAATAAATCGCAAGTTTATCCGTTATTAAAAAACCTTTTATTTACTAAAAGTAATCACAATTCTTCATATTACATACCTTAAACCTTAGTACGTACGTGTTCGTACGTTCTGTTCAGTCGGTACGTACATGACGTACCGACTGAACAGAATAGTACATCTTTCTGTACTAGAGGTACTAGAGCCGACAGATGGTGGTTTATCCATCCAAATCTGTGTAGCTGCATAAGTTGGCGATGGGCAGCAGCATACCCGTCGCGAAAGTTGCACTCTGCAATTGCTAACACGATTGCCTAGCGCGGCAACTGTAGGCAAAATCCCCCTTTCTTGGGGAGGACTATGGTTAGCAGTATGAACCTTCTGAATGGATTGTATTAGAACTAGATAATCTCGCCAAGAGTATGAATGTGAAAGAATTCTTTAAGTAAAGTATTTGTGATTCCTTTGTTGTTCGTTACATTAGTGCTTTAAGTGGATTATCTCGGAGTCAGGTCAATATATGAAATGTTGTAGGATATATTTTATAATGATAAATCTATTATTTATTGTATGCATAGATTTAGAAAGGACATTATGTTTAAATTCATACAATTTACATTATCGCTTTGAGCGACCTTTTTCATGCAACCTTCGGATGGACATTTGAAAAAGATGCAGATTCTGTCCCATACCAATATATACATAAACACGTACATATTTTTACTATATACTATAGTATGCTAATGCATTTAAACTATTCTGTAGCTTGAAGTTGTAAAAAGTGGCTCTTGACCATACACTTGAAGGCTGTTATAGTCTGAGCCTGTCTGATTAGGAGAAGTAGCGATTCTCATAGCCAAATAGCCTCTTATGTATATTGTTTATTTATTTATTATTTAGGTAATTTATCTCGGAGCCAATCAATGTTGTGTGAATTAAAAAGATATGAAATGCTGAATTATACTTCTGAAAATTATAGCGATTACCGTATAGAAATATTATTAAAAAAGTTACATATGATTCCCTTCAAAGTGCTACAAATCATAAATATGGCACAGGCGTATAAATTAATTTTTCTTTTAAAACCGGGCAAAATTACCGGTTGTAACTGGTGGATTTCCACGAATAATTCATAACTCATGAAAATGAAAGATGAGGGCGTCATACAAACTTGGATTGCTGTAAATATCTAAATAGAATTTATTTCGGTGAGTGGTACAAGCTACAAGAGGCGGAACTATGAATTCAGATATAGACGTCATTTGTGGGTAGTATACAAATATATATACGACATATGTTATGAGACGACATAAATACTAATGTATACGAATTTAAAACCACCATATAAAACCTCGTTTAGCGGTAGTAAGTGGTAGTAGTAACTTCTATTTATTTATTTATATAGAAATTCAACAACGTTTTATATTATTAAATTAAATACATATACACTATTAATCCTAAGGTCAATAACAGGTTTTCTTAAATGAAATAATAATATTGGCAGTTATTGGTTCCAAAATAAAAATTACAAGAAAAATTAAAATATTATTATTGGGCAATCGTTACATTTTGTTATCTAATTAAAAATTTTTTTGCTTAACTACGTAGATTATTAATATTTATTTGAATTTATATTAGTTTATTAGCATTCAACACTGTTCAAACATTTAGACACTTAGTTTTTTAATATTTGTTTGGCGTATCTAAAAACATCGATGGTGTGAAACCTTCAATTAAATTTCTGTGGCATTGTGGAGCACTTAACAAACTGGTGTTACGTGTGCGGTACTAAGAGATTCAGAACATTGTATCAGATACTAACAATGGGCAGTCGACTTTACTGTAAACAATATCATAGAGTAGGCACATATCCAATAAGATTCGTCTTTGTTCAAGTGTCAAAAGTCTGTGCTCCTTTATCATACCAGCCATTGGCAGCCCACTGCTACACATTAGCCTCTCCAAGAAAAGAAGTTTTTCGCCCATACTTGCCGCGGTTGGCAAGCGTGTTATCAATCGCAGAGCGCAGCTTTCGCGACACGGACGCAGCTGCCCATCCCCGCCCTGTGCATTTGAACTGCACTGTTTCGGATGGATATACCGCCATCTGTCGGATCTGGTACCTAAGTCACCTCTTACAACACCTGGTGCAGTGGGAGGTACTATTCTATTCTGCCGGTACCTCACGGCACATGCTCACGCTCCTTGCAGCCTGATGTACTCGTATAAGTGAATTCTAGGTAAGAATTTATCAGATGTACTTAATTTAGCAGATGTCTGTTTGGCATTCATTTTTTACTTTCTGAATAGAAGGGATAAATTTTGGTTTTTAAATTAAAATTTAATGCAAGATGTGATACATTAAGTGCGACCAAATAATGTTTATAAACTAAAAAAGTAGCTTTAAAAGTAATCACTTGTTGTAAATTAAATCTTTATCACTAATAGTTTTTCTAGCAGGCTTATTTTTAATGTAGTATATAATTAATCTGCAGTAAGCATGGTATTAATACCGTCTAGTGGTAGCAGACTAGTTTTAAGTAGTCCTAATTCTAGGACCTATAAGTTCAGTGACTATTAAGGTCCATAGGATACCTTTGCATAAGAATTTTTTTATTTACCGTTTGCTTGTCTTCTGTTATTAAAGTTACATATTTTGTGTTTAAGTCAAGTAAGTTCAAACGCTCAAGTGTATGTCTCAGACGGAACCTCGAAACAAAATCATATTTCATTTGAAATTATTCCTACTCTCATCTCGACTTAGCCGCTCGCTAATAAAGTTGAAATTCGCGTGCATTCCGCATGGAATCATAAACAAATGTAGTAGTTAGTTTTCCGAGGAATATCGCAATCACTCATCCCTTTGGAGTGCGCCGTGTGAAAGATTAATGGAACGTTATTCTAATTAGAGTTTAATCTAACTTTGTCCAGTCTTGGTCGTGTCGCCTTGTGTCGTTTTAACGTTTGGCGTATTCTTACTATTTGTACCTAGGTATGTACCTAATAAGGAATGTTCCTTATCACATATATATCACATTCATACTGACCTATTTCTTTTTTATTTTATCTAAAAATTAATTGTTATGTAAAGATAAAACTTTGTAGTACTTTTAAAGGAAATTGCTCGAATAGATAAACGTGAGTTTTCACACAGTAAAACTTAATGCGAAAAATAGATTTAATGTTTTCTACAAACTGCATTTGAAAGCGAATTTAATTCAAATAAACATGACATATGAAGTAAAATTTGGTGGTGTATCTATAGGCTTTAGTTAGTATTTACGTACTCTGTGGTCTCACTGAGTGTCAAAATTATGTGGAAATAACGAGAAGTGAAAATTAAATTAAATTTTTCTTGTTAAATGAATTTTGGTAAAAATACAACTCTAATATTACTAAATAGACTAACATGTATACGGTCTGCGTTATTCACAATATACGCAACCCATGAATGCAACAACAACCTTGTGAGGCACTTGCTGTGAGGTACCGGCGGAGTAGGATAGTACCCCCCACTGCTTCAGATGTGGTAAGAGGCGACTAAGGTACCAGTACCCACAGATGGCAGGACATCCACTCGATACAGTGCAGCTCAAATGCAAAGGACGGGTATGGGCAGCAGCATCCCTGAACCAGCGCGGCAATTATGGGCATAAAACCTGCTTTCTTTGAGAGGCCTAAGTTCAGCAGTGGACTTTCAATAGCTAGTTTGACGACTAAGTAACTTTACCTTTTACACTGGGTACTGAAATATAATAATGTGAGTAATGCTTTATGGCGGTAGAAATAAAAGAGATGAGGGAAGAGATGCATTTGTAGGGCTTCTTACAATTTATTTTAATGCAACACATTTGTACTTAATGCAGATTGTATTTAACGATGATTTTTTTAAGTATTTGTATTTCAAACTAAAAAGTTTAAAATTAAGTGTTAAATTTTAATAAACCGCATTATAGCGGCTGAAAAAAAAAACAAATTATTGGTGTAGATATACAGCACGCATTAAATATTATAATAATCACAAAACATCTCATACGATGACCGCACTCCGTGGTAAGTCACTAAAAGCACTTGTGTTACGGACATCAGACAATATAGGAATCACAAATATAATACTTAAATACATACATCCAACACCCACATATAGGACAAACATAAATATCGTCATATAAATATTTGGCCTGGGTGGGGATCGAACCCACGACCCCTGGCGCATAAGATAGGATCACTATCTGCACCACCGATCCCGTCATTTATTTAATAGATAGACATATGTAGGTAGAAACAAAAAAATAAAGTAGAAATCACAGAAATCAATTTCTGTGACGTTCCTTTTGCCCATAAATTATGCGCGTATAAGTTACAAGCCACTTCCTCAGTGCGGCCATACATCTCTCATGCATTTTCACATTCGCGGAACATCCAAATTCCGTCGGTAAATACGCCCGAACCGTGTTTTACGGTAACTTTAATAGTCGATACGGTATTAATAGCCGAACATCTTCATCTTCGCCCACCTGTTTACTGAATGAACTATATTTTTATTATAGCAAAAGATATAAACGAATATATCGTACAAGGATATATTTTTTCTTAATAGTTTATTCATTAAGAAATATAAGAAATGACGTTATTTATTGGCTTATTTTAAGAGTTAGGTTAGGTTTAATACAACAATACGCCAACTTATTGATATATATATGTAGAATGAATTTTTCCGCACAGTCGCGCGTCTAATGTCATTCAATTTTATCTGTGGTAAAATAATTATAACCTAAAAATGTCACATTGTCATAATCTGAGAATTATTAAAATAAAATACGACTAAAATAGCTGTTATTTGGAACTGACATTTTAAATAATAACATTAAATGTCGTTTCTTTTCTTACAGGTATGTAAGGAAACACTTGTTTTATTGTTTGTTAGGTAGCGTACATTTAAAATAACAAAATAAATCTTTTCTTACAGAGAAACTCAATTGTGTTTAATTGACTGTGTCGTCCAAATTACACTTTGGATAATACAATATTATATATAAATAAACGTTTGCGTATACATTTATATTAAAATCAATATATGTATAGTCACTCGTAATATTACAAAGATATCACTAATGCGTTGCTAACCATGTGACTTGAAAATATTATGTTATATTACATAGTAATTTCACTGCCTCTCGTATCCTTCAAACCACTTTGATTTGAACTACAGTGATTTGAACACTGTTGTTTGGCCCTAAAATAGGTGATAGTGAGGTACCGATGCAAATGACCTTCGTTTGAGGTCAACCTGTGTTTCCTCCGCTGTCAAAAGTCCGTAACATAAATGCTTTAAGCGACTTAGTCAGGTGTTTCAGATGTTGTTTCGATTTAATTTATCAGAAGCGAATAGAAGTAATTTGGTTGGATATGCTTCGTTTATGTTGCTGCTGTGACTTTTTACACTTGGCTGCACGCTGCGATCTGCAGAACGGATCTTGAAAGATGAGGTAGCTACACAAACAATGTTTAACCTTCGATTCGCTTCGTTTGCTATGTGGCCTGTGCTTTATGATTTTTTTTTGTAGGAGCCTGAATTGGATATGGTAATATGACCAAGAATAATATAAAATAAGAAGAACCATTTTAAACTAAGAGAGAGTAAGAAACGTAAAAGGTACCGGAACTGACACATGACGGCAAATTTACCCGAAACATTATAACGTAAATGCAAAAGAGCGAGAATGTGCACCAGCATTCCTATAGTTTAGCTACGCTCTGCGATTGGCACCACGCCTGCCCACCGTGGCAATTACGGGCGAAATTCCCCCTTTCTTGGGAAGGGGGAATTTTTAAACATGAATTCTTTGCCAGATTAGATTTTAGTCATATATGCCAAACAAATATAAGTGCCGAATTAAAAATAGTCCGCACATATATTTTAGGATGATACTTAATTATGAGAGACTCGATGACCCGTCAGACTATAGAAAGAAATAGTTTATTAGAAAAATAGTGAAGTAAAAAAATATTTAAGCAGCATGCAAATAAAAAACGATTCTTGTTCATTAAGACATACAAAAAGAGGGTACTGTTAATATACCCATGCTTAATTTTTACAAGTTACCGCCGTAATCCCTTCAACTGACTATTCGGGAATAACAAAATAGTCGTGGAATTTTACGAGAATCATTTAACCTATGTAGCTGAAATGTTTTTATTGATGATTTCATTGAAAGTATTTTCGATCAAACGGTTCATATATGAACCGTTTGATGGAAAATATTCCCATTTTCTAGGCTAGAAAATGTAGACGACACTCATCGTTATTTTTAATCTTTTTTTATGAAGTCTGCGAAAAGGCATTCGGCCCTCTCGATGGTAAAGGTGACCGAAACGTACAGACGCAAGTGTCATCACAAGGATATCACTAACGTGTCGCCAACTTTGTAAACCGAAGATACAATATCACATTTACCCAGTAATTTCACTACCTTTCTCTTCCATCAACCGAAACAGCAATGCAAAGAGTGCTACTTGGAATAGGGTGAGAGTGCAGATGACCGTTGTAAAAGGACTACCTTAATCACTATATATACATATTAAAATATATATTTTTACAGAACATTGAGCATTCATGAACATATACAGTACCACTTAAAGTGATAAATACTTTTAGTATTTATTGTCTGAAAAAGCACTAAACGGTGCGTCTCTTGCCTCTAAACATAACTGTCAACACAATTCCTCTATTTGAAGTATTGTATTACTGAATAAACAAGGGAGGAAAACTGTTTATACATTTCATTTTAAATATACGGCGCATGCGAAAATCACTCTTCTAAACATGCTGTAAGGGTCCACAATGATAGTAAGTGAGATGTGGGTTCATTGTTTTTATTAGATTTTCCATAGTGGGGTAGGTCGGGGGACGCGGTTGCCATGGCAACGGCACGATTGTATCTGATGGACTGTGACGTCGTTTTAGTTTTATGTCAACTAACAAACAAATGGACCTTGGGTATTGTTGTTTCTTACTGTCTTTACATCCAAAGAATGGGATCTAAACGGTTAACAATCATAAATGAGCCAGGCCCGATGGCGCAGATGGGAAAGATCCTGTTTTGTGCGCTAAAGGTCGTGGGTTCGAACCCCACCCAGAACCAATATTTATATAATGATTATATATTTATGTTTGTTCAGTGTCTGGGTGTTAAATATATATATTTAAGTAGTATATTTGAGAGTTCTCTGTCGTCTGGTCTCCGTAACATAAGTGCTTTAAGCTGTTTATTATATTTTCGGCCAAACTTCGTTCACTCGAAATTTTGACTTAATTTTTATACCGACGACTAATTTTGTCGAAAACTTTACCTACAAATGTTAAAATGACATAAGTTCAAGAGTGTCTTGAAAATTTGTCAGACGTAGTTCGGTAAAATGATAATGGTGTCAAATGATATTGAATTGTTCCTAAAACATGAAAAACAATACATAAAGCAATTAAGATGTCAGTTAAAAGTTTTCGGACAAATGAAATTCAGACAAGCGTGGTTTTGCCTGTTGGTATATTGTTTGTTTGCTAAATAATTCGTCTTATTGTAGAAGATAACATGAATAAAAAAAAAGAACTTTCCGTCCGCAATATATCCACGTGTATTCAATTCATTTGAGTCATGTCTCCTAAGAACTCTTGAATTTGTTTGATAAAAAGCAACTTACATCATTATTTTACCCCAAAACTACCACTATGAAAACAATAATATTTTATGACATTTGTCAGGATTAAAAATTTGCTATATCCTGGACCATAATCTTCATCTTTGCCAAATATCATCAACGCTTGTTAAAAGTCTAATTAACCAAATATTAATACACCTTCACAAATTGATTGTATCAATCAATATTTGCAGATGATTTTGGTGCTCTTCGGAGTTAAGTAATTGTTGCAATGGTTAGCTATTGATGGGTGACCTAAAGTTAGAAATCTCGAGCTACGTTATAAACTGTACTTACTCTTCTATAATATATATATCGTAAATAATACTAACATTAATGCCCTTTATATATCTATAAATCAAAAACTAACATAGAGTAGTTAGACTAGCTGACTCATCAAATGCCGCATAAAAGCCGTTCAATTGACAGTGTTCGCAAACTGCTTGTTTGAGCTGACTCGACGGAACCGACCCTTAATCGACTGCAAACACACTTACCCACCGATCAACTTAAGAGCCCTATAGTAGACTCTACATGTAAGTACTAAAGTTCAATATGGATTGGCATGGCTTAAAGAGGATGTTTGAAAACGTCTTAATTGCAGGTTAAGCGTTTCTCATTTGATCGTCTATTTAATCTTATCTATTGGTTCGAACTTCTGCTTACAGGTGGCAATGATGTTTAAAAAAACCTGTGACAGAGCAGTTCTACATACGTTAGATCCATAAAACATTAAAAAAATATTATGGCAGCACCCTTATAGAAACGTTAAAATCAATTCATCTAAAAAACATCGATACAAAAAGCTCTGAGAAATAGCTGGTAGTATAATAGAGAGGTGAGAGAGTGCAGCTTTAATACACAGGGCGGGAATAGGCACCAGTATTTCCGTTACGAAAGCTATTATTTGAGATCGCCAACGCGTTTGCCTAGCACGGCAATTATGGGCAAAATGCTCTTTATCTTTAGGAAGCCTAACAGTGGGTTTCCAATGGCTGATATGATGTTGATAATCAGCCGTAGGTTACCAAAAAAACAGAATTATACTTCCTCTGTACCAGATTGTGCAAGATACGACCAGGAACTAGAATCGGCAGATGGCGTAATATCTACCTGACACAGCGGCTTTAATGTCTATGGTCTCATATCCAATGGGTCTCGACAGCATGAATTCATTACGCCACGCTCAGCAATTGCGATCACGAACGCTCAGTAAAGCAATTATACCAGAATTTCCTCTTTTCTTATCATTATCATTACAACCAAAGTTGGTTTTTCCCATAATTGCCACGCTGAGCAAGCGTGTTGGCAATCGTGTACTCTCTTTGCTATGCGTATTTATGAAATTCTAGTGATAAGTTTTTTCAGTGCTTTTTTAATCATTCAAAATGATACGTATTTCAGAAAAGGAGTATAACCGCCCAAAGGCGGTTCTGATCATTGGATTGACCAAGATAATGATAAGCTGAGGTTTAAGTATCGCTGGTCTATAGTACGTCCCCCCCCTGGGGCTGCCAACTTGTGATTATGGGGGGGGGGGGCAGAGTCTCTCACAATGGAAGGCTCGAGAGGTGGGGCAGACTCAGAGCAGCTGACTTTGATGAGGAACATAGATGCTGCTGCAGCTCAACTGCTGTATGACTGAATTTGAGAGGTTTCTGCCTCCCACGCCCAGTGCTTATGCTAGGTGACTTCAATGCCCACATTTTAACACTGTAACCAAGACCTGTTTATGGCAGCTGCCCGTGTAGTGGACTGGTCTTGCCCCAGCAGGGAGGAAAGAAACAGCAAAAAAAAATATGGGTAGTCCCTAGACATATCTGACCTTCACACGGTCTGCCTGGGATTACGACGATAAACGCGCGAGCTCGGTGTCGTTAAAACTTCACGATGGAGGAGACAGAAGGCAAATCTTGAGAGTACCGTACCAACCAAGGCATTGAAAGACGCCATTTCCGAAATCAAACCTAGGAGCTAGAGGAACCTGCTTGTAGGGCAAAACGATGACCCATGTGGTCGTCCCTATAAAATGGTGCTCGGCAAGCTACGCCTTTGGGTTCTACCACTCACGGAAACCTAAGATTTCCGTAAGGGATGGAGAAAATCTTGGTTTTGTGTCCACCGTGCTGAATACACTTTTTCCGGAACCCTGAGATTAAAAGGAAATAAGAACGGCACAGTTGGTTTCCTCTGAATGCTTGGATGAGCTATCTGTCACGAAGACAGAATTGCCAGAGGCGACTCAAACTGTCGGAGTTCGATACACTGCCCTAGGGCCAGACGGAGTCGTAAGCAGGACCTGAAAAATCCTAATACCGATTCTTGGCACGAGATTGAACTGCACGAACCTGGTCACCGACTGCTTTCGAGACAGATACTATCTGGCAGATTGGAAACGGGCCAAGCTGGTGCTTCTACACAAACAAGTGGGGCAAACAAGTGGATGAACCAGCAGCCCACCGACCAGTCTGTCTTTTAGACGATGTAGGTGTATTATTCGAACGGAAAGTAACCACTCAATAAACACTTATTACGAAAAGTAAGGCCCGGGCTTGGTGGACCAACAATACGGTTTTTGACGGCGACGTTCTACGCTGGATGCTATCTTCTACGTGACAATCTTAACACACCAGGCGATATACAAAGGAAGAGTAGCCTTGGCAGTGAGTCTTAACGTCGCCAACGCTTTTAATTTCCTTCCCTGGTGTGTAATACATGAGGCTCTGGTCTTTTTATATAGTTTCACAGAGTTCTGGCATACCTGAGGAACGTATTGAAGGCGTACCTCTTAAACAGGAGCATCTGCTACCCCGTCAGATACGGAAGCTTACAAGAGAAGGCGGTAGTGCGCGGAATTCCGTAGGGGTTAGTTTTAGGACCGCTCTTGAGGAACATTGCGGTACTACGGACGGTGCTTCTACCGGGCGTAAACATGGTGTTTTACAAAGATGACACGCTAATACTAGCGCTAGCTAGAGGTTGCCATGATTGTTGGCAGAATACGGAGACTCGACAAAGAGTACTGGGGTGCTAACGAGGAAGGTTTATGGAACCTCGCGATACTCGCAAGTGCGTTGTTAGTTCGATTTATAATAGCTGATAACTAAGACGGGATTTTGGAACTAACAGGAACCCCCCACAAAATATGCAACTCATAGAACTTGTATTTTATGAGATCCCGTGATGAGTGACCTTTCGCTTTTATATTTTAAGATACCTATTATGATTGCTAGAATCTGTGTTTCATTTTCGACTTTAGTTTGTACTTTGTACTAGCAACTACGTAGTGG
The DNA here is from genome assembly GCA_020976665.1 of Heortia vitessoides. Classification (NCBI taxonomy): domain Eukaryota; kingdom Metazoa; phylum Arthropoda; class Insecta; order Lepidoptera; family Crambidae; genus Heortia; species Heortia vitessoides. The sequence goes on from JACJUM010002819.1 coordinate 1,904,663, forward strand.
AAAAGTCACGTACCCTTACCAAAATAGAATTTTCAACAAAGACCTAACCCCGAGCCGCGAAGAGTTTTGCCCATTTCCATGATATTGCTAGCATAATATCCTTTTGTGATTGCACTGTTACAAGATGCAATATTTATGTATGCTTTCATATTTTCTTGTATCCCTTTGTCTGATTTACAATATTTGAATGTATTATGAAGACGTTTTGCATGTCGTGATCTCGTTGAGTTGGCGAAGATATACTATATATTGTTTAATTGTTGTTTATTACTTTAGTAATCTAACGTATATTACAGGTTCTCGGTAAGTTTGAAATGGTTAATTTTGTCAATTTGTCAAAATTGAACATCGTCTGCTACGAGCTTTTTCTACATGCTTGGTGCCTCATGTCTAGCATGGTGGTAATTAGTCATTAGTCATCTTTAAAAGAAGATTCACCTAGACCTTTGAATAGTACATATTGTGCTCGGTTACGAAAACTGAACGAATAATTAACCTTAGAGAGTTAACCAAGACAAATGACGCTCGACATCTTTCGAAAGAAAAATTAGTAGTTCCAAATAATACATTGGTATTATTGAATAAATATTTAAAGAAGAGTAAATAATATTAAAATTAACCCAGATTTGCTTTTGGATAACTCCCAATTGTTGATACCAAATCGTACAGTGACAATTTATTTTTTGGCAACATTGAAAGATACATCAGTGTGGAATGTAATACGCTTTGCATCTATTTATAGGTTCATAATGAGTCTTGACACCCATATAAGTAATATTTAATTTATTTAATGTCTTATACCGAATAGATACCATTTATATTTATTTTTTATTTTACGAGCCCGATGGCGCAGGTGTTAGTGATCTATAGGTTCGAACCCCACCTGTGTCTCAATTTATAATTACAATATTTTTTTAATGACAACGTCTGTTGGGTTTGCTTGTAAAAAATAAGATTTATTTTTTATTTACTAACCATGTTGTATATTTTTGAATAAAAATTAAGCTACTAAAGATGTTCAATAAAAAAGCCCCTTCTACATTAATCTAATTCTTAAACGCTCTCAAACAAGACTTTCGTTCCCTAATGATTCCAGTGCAATTTCACACGTGAATAGTTCAGAGGATCTCAATCTTCGAATAAATTAATTCATCTGACCCTCTTCTTGTTAAAAAATCCGCTTTCTAGAGATGAGAATAATGAAATTTGGTATGGAAAATTGTTTACTGGAAAAATTGTTTAAAGAAAAAAATATTAATGTAATCTGAAAATTGATTCAGGATACATCAATTTTCAAACTCACTGAAGTAAAATTAAAAATAAAAATACGTATATAAATAATTATGTTCATTTATAAAAACATAATGAAATTAATAAAAAAGGCGGTCAAGTGGTATTGCTTTGTTACAATGAGATGATATTTGATCATATATGGTATGGTGAGGTATGAATATACAAAAGGAACAAAAAGATTAGTACATAACATTAAAAATATAACAATATCGCGAAACAAGATATAACGCATACAAAAACGATGAAAAATCAATCTAAGATGAAGTGGTAGTGGATGTAGATGTTTCGCAGGTGCTGTCTGCCCATGCTGAGTAGTCCAGGTCTGGGATATCGTCACAGCTTGTTTCAACATTTCTGAAAGTAACAATCATTGAGTCACGTTGATTTTATTAATCGTCATTATAATTGTCTGTTATATTTAAAGGTTCTGGCCATGCTTACTAGTAGCCATCCAGGACCAGTGTGGATTGATTTTTGGAAGAAATATAAACTTTGGGTCACCTATCCAATAACTACTATTGTAAAAGTAGCTTAACTTTCACGATTGCGAGGTAAACGCCATACGTTTCAAATTGGTTTTTTTTACACAGTATGTTTTAGTTTTGAGTTTATTATTTTTTAAATTTTCTGTTGTAAATGTTTCTTGCTTAATTTATGATTTTGCATTTATAATGTTAGTGAAATTTTATAATAAAAAACAAGGACAGAAACAAGATTGAATCTTAATTTCGTCTTATTTTTTTTTTGAGAACAATGAGCGCTTTAATGTTTTACATTCCCCCAACGTAATAGTATCATGAATTTATCTGACTCGATGATAAGTCGCATGAAGCACTCGTGGCACAGATATCAGACAACAGAGGAATCAATAATGCAATACATTATACTTACTCTGAAGATATCATTTTGAATGCCGCTGGCTGGATGCTCACAACAGAGTCGCCAATATCGCACAACATCCTAGCCGCTGTGCCCACCCTTATTTGTGACAGTTGATCTGCAAAAAGGCGAAATTATATAAAAATTATGTTAATTTACTGGCCGAAATTAAATACACATGTAATCAATAATAACAATAAAATTTACATATTTATTTACACGACATGCGTTAACCTGACTCCGAATTACGTTGCTTACAGCACGGATACCAAATAACACAGGAATTACAAATACCATCATATAAATATTTGCTCTGGGTGGGGATTCAACCCCCGACTTTCAGCGCACAAGATAGGATCACCACCATCTGCGCCATTGGGCTCGTCAAGTTATTTATTTAACTTTTAACAAAACAATATATATAAGTGTTAGAAAAATATATCCAATTAAATAACAACGTAAGGATAAAAACGAGTTAGGCTCTATTGAGTACAAACGCAATGACTTCTTGATGTAAATGGTATTATATTTAACATAACATCAAAGAAAGCTGCTATCAAATGTTAAATATGACAAAGAATTTTATTAATGACTGTAATATTTATTGTAAATTGTAAAATGATCATTATATCAGCCATCCAAGTCCAATGTTGGCCATAGGCCTCACCAAGATTGGAGAATTTTTGCCCAAAATTGCCGCGCTGGGCAGGCGTGGTGGCAATCGCAGAGCACGACTTCGCGTAGAAGATGCTGTTGCCAATCCTCGCCTGTAGTTATTTGAATATTGCTATTTCGGATGGATATACCGAAACCGACAGATGGCTGTCGGTTTCAGTACCTTAGCCGCCACTTACGACACCTGGTACACAGGGAGGTACTATTGTTTTCTGCCGATACCCCACGGCTTGACGTTAGCTCAGTAGATCAGAGCACTGATATTTATTTATATAAGATAATAATTGCATCATATTTAACAACGTTACCTGAAGTGAACGCGTAAGGCCTGTTCTTTCTTTCGTACCAATGCCTGTCAGATTTGACAGTCCGAATCATTTGTTCCTTTATCAGGCAGTAGAAGGTCGGTGTGACGTAAGTGCCTTCCTTGATACTTTCTGTCCACAAGCCGGCGAGTAGGTCTATATCGGATACGTCATCGTAAACGCCTTTTAGCTGTTCTATCCTCTGCAAGATAAATTATTATATACGTTACGGATATCAGACAACAAAATAATTGCAAATATAATACTTAGATACATATAAATGACACCCAGACACAAAAAAAATATTTTTTATATTAATATTTAGTCTGGGTGGGGAACCCACGACCTTTGTCGCAAACGATAGGGCCACTGCCATCTGTACCATCGGTCCCGTTAAGAGTATTATGCATAAAGAAAACATGTCAATAATGATGTCTGCATTATAGTGTTTTATAAAATGTTTCCTGTCGACTTTCCTAAACATCTAGTAGTTGGGACTTCAATAACTTTCATAATGTCATATAAAGTATTAGTATTTTTTATTTGTATTAATACATTGAGCCTTTTAATAAGTATCATGCAAAATTTTATGATAATTTTGTCACAATGATAAAGTAAGCCTGAAATTTATGTAATAAAAACCAGTAATGTGAATGCTTGGCCTCGCGCAATGTATGATTTTGAAGTTGTCCACAATTATTGCTCATAAACACAAACGAAAATGTTTTTTGTTTTATGATAGATAATTACATAGAGATGACAAACTAACGAAAATCCGCCATACATTTAGTTTTTAGATTAGAGAATTAAAGATTGTAACATATTTTGAAAGACCGACAAGCTATAACACGTTTATTGCATATATTGCCCATCGTCATTTCTTGCCCATATATTGCATGTGATGCCCAATAGTTTGAACCAAACTGGAAATAAACAAATATGGTAAAACTAAAGATGTATTATTAACAATAGAACCTAAAAAAATAATGTCTGTATACGTAACATTGATAAACTTTTTACATAGTTTTATCGTCATGTATGTTGGTTTGAGTCATTTAAAAGGTTTTTTTGCCATGTCTATTAGATAATATATGTAAAAAGGTCTCTCAGAATGATAACATGATTATGGTCTATCAATCTAATTTTTAATACCTTTAATATGCGGTTAACGAAAAGCGGATGACTATTTAATTCTTGAGTTTACAAATTGTCACTCTTGGAAACAGATGACACTACGAAAAATTTAAAAGTTAATTATATCACTTTTAAATTAAATTTAATTTTTAATAAATTTAAATTAAATCACGTCAAAAGAGTTCTTATGTGTGCAGCGAATGCGTATATGGAGAAAAATTTTGATAAACTTTTCACTTTTTACATACCTCCGGAGCGATGTACGTAAGAAGATCATCAAAACTGGTAACATTGACTCCGAAGCAGTACTTTAAGTACTTAATGTACGGCTGGAAGCCATAGTACCTGTTCTTGGCAAGATCGTTGGTCATTATGTCGTTCGCCTGCTGGATGGGGCCCAAACCTAACTGGACGATCTGCAAGATAACAAACTCGTAATAAAACGAAATGTGGTGATGATTTTGTATTTTTGTAAAAGTTTAGGTTCTTTTATTTAAATCTCTAGTCGGAAAAAATGTGTGCCTTTGAATTTTTTTATTAAACTAAGTCGATAAACAAGGTACAATCCTCGTCATGATAAGCGTTATTGCAGCCTATAGACGCTCCTAATATCACAAGGATATCACTAACGCGTTACCAACATTGTGACTTGAAGACTTTATGACACATTACTTAGTAAATTCACTGCCTCTCCAACCCTTCATACCAGAACACAGTAACGCGAACATTATTTGGCGGTAAAAATAAATAAGTGAGAGAGAGGTACCAATGCAGATGACCTTTTGTATTATATGGCAGTTCAAATCTATGGCAAATCATTTTTTCTTTATCAGCGACTAACATTATTTTGCAGTTAAATATATTAAATATACAGTTAAATATAATTTAAAATAAAATCTGACCTAATAAATAATCTTTATCTATTTTCATGTCACAAACAAGAAATGAATATTACATTAAAAACAGATTTTTTAAAATAACACTCATCAATAATAAATTCATATTTTGAATGAAGTTAAATGGAAGACACGGAAAAGTTGATTCGTTGGTTAAATGATTGTCGGGACTCAAATGAAAGTAGACAAAAAGTAACAACAATAAAAAAATAATTAATAGAGTCGCGTCAATGACTACATATACATCACGTACATCGTTATCGGCGATTGTATCTTTTGTGTTCCCGGTAGCTTGCCTGAAGCAACCTTGAGTGATTTCTGGCATATTATCATCTTCTTTAATATACGCAATCCTTGCAGTTAAGTTCACAATTGGATATTGTTTCA
>JACJUM010002819.1:1910241-2018455 GCA_020976665.1 Heortia vitessoides
CTTGAACATAATAGTCTGAAATGTAGAATCTATCAATAGAATAAAATATAATAGTTGCCCTTTTGTTGATACTTTATTTTTGCGTATTGCCGCCATTGTAAAAAATATGATTAAACACTTGCCGGTATTATTAACAATATTGTAAACTGGTTCCAGAATTCTGTAATAGGGAGTTCGTGTAGCACCAGCCGCTGGATGGTTCAAATTATTGCAGGTGCCATCGATTCGTCTTCTCTCCGTGGAATTGCAGGCCGCCACTAAGATAGTGCAGTTACTGAAATAGCACATTTATGTTTGAATGAATAAAGTCAAACTATTTTCAAGAGTCCTCGTAGCATGAATTTTAGTGGTATAGTTTCTCATGAAGAGTATGAGAAGTAGGGAATCATCATTATCATCATACCAGCCATTAAAAGTCCACTGTTGGACATAGGCCTCCCCAAGAAAGGGGATATGTTGCCCATAATTGCCGCGCTGGGCAAGCGTGTTGGTAAACGCAGAGCACAGCTTTGTCGGGGAAACGGGGAAATGACTGGGAAGCTGCTGCCCATCCCCACCCTGTACATTTGAGCTGACTTTATTGCATGGATATATCGCGATCTGTCGGTTCTGGTACCTTAGTACGTAGTATTTACAGGGGGAGGTACTATTCAGAAGGTTATTGGCTTGCTAGTGATATCTTTGCTAGCCATCGGTGAACCTATATACATAGGTTATGATAAAATTGACCATTGGTACGTTAGTTTAGTTGACAATAATAAATGTATTCACTTCACAAAATGCGTTACATAAAACAATTAAGATATACTATGCTTAAAATTGAAATGAAGTATAATAAATAAAAATGTATTACTATTGCTATCTATAAAATTGAACTTTGGCTGCACGTGAGTTTCAAGTCACGAAATAAATAATAACAGCACGTTGACGCCGTATAGCGAAATTATTACGGCGCCGATACAAAAATATGAGTACTTTACCTTCGTAATTATTTTTTTTTATATTCTCTTAAATGAAATCAATCCATCTGAGCAGTATAAAAACTCGTGTACTCACCTGGCAGTTCCATTTGTGACATATTTTTGATATTGTGTAGTATTCAGGGCGTACTGATAGTAAGAATCGTAATAAGTGTCACCTATGACCATATAGGCCAGTGAAAGTAGACACAGCCCTTTGACAAACATCTCTACTCCTAACAAAACTTACAGCCGAAGTTAGGTTAGTGAAGACCTCGTCCTTGTTTTTATAGTGTAGTATATTGACACAGATGTCAAGTAACGTTTGCCGAATTTACTTCGGCACCGTGAAAAATTTGGAATTGTATGATTTTTTTAGTTTCACTATGACTTATCATAATTGGGGGTCAATTACTTTTTATTTGTATCAAATCATTATCATTATAGCAGCAAAACGTACCCTAAATAAAGGGACATTTCAGAACATTTTGAACAATTACGGACGTAATTGCTGCGATCGGCAGGTGTGGTGGCAATTGTAGAACGTAACTTAATGGCAGGATTGATTCTGCTAATCTCTGCACTAGTTCCAATACTTTACTTGCTTTTTGTAAAACCTGTTCTACTCTGCTGGTACTTTATAGCAGTATTATTTATTTTTATTAAATATACCATGGTATTTTATTCTTTAAAAATAATTCCGGAATAGCTGCCAAACATCAGGAGCAACTACATTTCCAAGTCATTACCCGTTGCAGTAATTTAGGTATACACATCATATTGGCTAGCCTCCTTCAGAATGCTTTTGCGGCTGCAAATGGGACGTAGGACTTAGTCAAGAAAATCAATTTATTCTCCGTGTCCCTTAGGTGGTAAAGAAGGTGGAAACGAAAAAAGAAGAAGTCTCTATGTCATCCGCATTAAATGCATCTTTCATCACCATACCATTAACTTCTGGTCACCACTTTACCCGTGGAATTAGGTGTATCCTGAGTAAAGCAAGGTATAAAGGCCAACGCTTGTAACCCAGTAACTCCTGCAAGAAGCCGGTAAAACCAATGTCAAATCGTCCAAGATAAATGAATATTGATGGTTGATAAGCAGACCTGTACATTTGAACTACACTGATTTGAATGAATATACCGCCATCTGTCGGTTTTGAGGACAACTGATACAAAGAGAGGTACTGTCCTACTCTGCCGGTACCTCACGGCCATTTTATAAGTAACTGCATGCAAATGATGCAATAGTGGAGGGTCTTTTATTTACATTATGGTGTTAAATAAAAGCCTCGATGCCAGGGATTCGAATCCTACACAGAATAAACATTTAAATTCACACATCTCTTACATTGACCTCACTCCGAGATTTTCACTTAAGTTATGGAAAGAAATAACAAATATAATACTTTTTATACATATTTAACACCCAGATACAGAATTAACACAAATATTTGTCATATAAATATTGTCCTGGTTAAGGATCGAACCCATGACTCCACGGCGTACAAAAATTATTTGTTTGTTCTGTCTGGGTGTACTTGTATTAAAGTCTTATATGAGAGTATAAAAAAACACATTAACAAATGAAGGTTTTTGGGTCGGAGTGTTTAATAAATCAACCTTTTGTTTTTATTAAAAAACCCTTTGGAAATGTTCACTTGGGTATAAATATTATACATAATGTAGACCTCTAACAGAGGTCGTCGACATTGGTACGTCACTCTTACCGCCTACTCTTCTACCGCCATATAGCAGAAATGTGACATGATATCTTCAGTTTACAAGGTTGGCGACACGCTAGTGATATCTTTGTGATGATACTAGCGTCTATAGGCTACGGTCACGTTAATCATGCGGGATCATTTAGCGGGAAGCTTGTTTACTGACTATATAAAAAAAAAAAATCTATCAACAAAACCGGTTTACAAAAATATTGGGAACCCTTTAACAAATCATGCTTAATACTTGCGGCAATGCAAAATAAGACATGTTTGCTATAATAATATTTTTCACCGTTTTATTTAATACAGTAATATTTTTATATTTTTCGTAATTAGTTTCGGTGAAGCACAGTAGAATTGAACCTTTCTCTGTTCAAGGTCTAGTCAGAGGTGCCTGAGGTGCCGGAACCAACGGATAGCGGTATATCGGCGATGAGCATTCCCATCAACACGCTACTCTCTGCTATTATGAGGTTATCTGCATTGGTACCTCACCTTCGGTTATATTTGTATCGCCAAATAGTATAGTCCATTGCTGTGTTCAAATTTAAAGGGTGAGTAAGGCAGTTAATTGACTGAGTAATGCGACATATTACCTTCGAATCACAATTTTGGCAATGCGGTAGAGACATCCTTGTGATATTACGAGCGTCGGTAGGCTGCAGTGACGCTTACTATCACGCGGACAGTGTACTTATTTGTCGACCTAGTTAAAATAAAAAAAAAACAAAATTCTTAGCGTACCACCTTACATTCTTTGCCTACCCAGCGCGACAATTATGGGCAAAAATTCTCAAAGACTAATAATTATTGAGCATTTCCAATAGGATCTGCCTATTAGAAATTTCTCATATACGATTACTCACCGGCCGTGTACTTCTTTTTATATATTACTCAGAAAATAAGGTACGGTTGGTCTTTATTTTCTGAGTCGGTCTTTATACGATTCACATGATAGCAAGACAACGTAGGCTATAGACGCTCGTATCATTATAAAAAAAAATCACTACAATGTCAAAGGTTGTTTTTTTCTAGTAAAAATTATATCATATATAAGTCAGCATTTTCTATCCAAAAATCTTCTAAATATGTCTAAGCAATTATTTCTTCTTCATCAATTACTTTAAAATTAGTTAGTATCTTACCAGCCATTGGAAGTCCACAATTGGACATAGGCCGCCCCAAAAAAGGGGAAATTTGCCCGTATTTGCCACGCTGGGCAAGCGTGTTGGTAATCGCAGAGCGTAGCTTTCGCAACGGCAATGCCGCTGCCAATTCCCGCCCTATGCATTTGCAACTCTATCTCGAATGGATACACCGCAATTTATCAATGCCAATACCATAGTCACCTCTTACCGTACCTTCCACTGCACCAGGTCAACATAGGTATTTATTCTATTCTGACGGTACCTTTCGGCATGATATATTAATTACAATAAATTTAGGTATAAACTATCCTATATCCAAATAGCAGTGTTCGCATTGGTGTGTTCAGGTTTGAAAGGTGAAGGAGGCAGTGAAATTTCTGGGCAATGTGATATAATATCATTAATTCACAAGTTTGGCAACACTCTAATTTTACACTTGTGTAATACTAGTGTCTATAGGCTGCAGGGACACTTATTATAACTCGGACTGTATGCCTGTTAGACAACCTAATCTATTAAAAAGATCTTTCTAGTTGGATCAAACTATACGCAGGAAGCAAAATTTGGTAGAAACACTGAAGTAGTTTAAAATTCAGCCCAGACAAATGCCATAACATAAAATTTTGATATATAAAAATATAGATTAAATAAAGACAGTAAGCAAATTCTAATTGTCTACCATCCTCATAATAATAACAACCGACAGAATAACCTAGGCATGAACTGAGTGTCTCCATCTCATTGTTAGACAATGGATGTACCAGCACAGCATTGGTTTGTGACAGCCGCCGGCGAGGACTAATTTGTGGCGAGCAATTAGCGACGTCGCCACAAATTGGGGAACAGCAGACAGACGCTAACCGCGTGTTTGGGCGATATCCGCGTAGCAAATGCCATAGATGAAATTGAATACTCATTGTTTTTTGCGTATTTCCTTTCTAATTGTATATATACAAATTACGTGTCTTTTTTGCAGACACGCTTGAATCAACTCCAGAGATAAGATAGTTAATGTCATACTATATAGTCGCATTATTTTTAATGATTAACATACATATATAGTTGAGTCAGGACAACATCGGTAACAACTTGTAAATGCATATTTTAGCTTCTCATTCTGTACTGATTTATGTACTGTGTAAACGATTGTGTACTGTTGTATTTAATAAAAATAAAAAGTTACAAAGCGTCTCATACCTGAATCCGAGGTTAATCGCTTAAAGCACCTGTGTTACAGAGGTCAAACAACTAGAGGAATCACACAAATAGTAGTTAATTACAATTATTTAACACCCAGACGCAAACAAATACAAATATTATAATATAAGTGTTTGTTCTGGATGGGGACCGAACTCACAACCTTTGGCGCTCAAAATAGAATTCATTGTATACTTACCCGTATTCGTTCCTAAAGAGAGAATTAAAAGAATTCTCTTTTTTTATATATAAAAAAGGTCGTAATTAAGTGTTACGTTTGTTTACCTTCTTCAAAAGTGACAAAGATTTCTTCTTCTTATTTAATGAAAACGTAGTCCTAAAAATATTAAAGTAAAAAAAACGTCTTAAATCAGTTATTTGTATTTTTTAATAAAAAGTGGACTCGTTAATGTTTAAAAATATCTCGTTTGCAATTTATCATTGAAATTAGTGATTTTGTTAAGGAAAAAATTGAAAGAATAACGTTTAATTTACAGGTAGACCTAAAACAATCCTGCGTAGGTACCTCACTCTCACCTCTTTCTACCGCCAAACAGCAGTGTTCCGGTTTAAAGGGTGCAAAAGCCAGTAAAATGGCTGGGTAATGGACACATATCTTCATTACAAGGTTGGCAACGCGCTAGTGAAATCTTTGTGATAGTATAAGTGTACGAGTACATTGACTGCGCTGACGCATAAAATCACTTGGACAAGTTTTTTTTTTATATCATTAGTTTAATAATATACCAGGTTGCAATACGCTCATACTTTTGATAACTTTATAGTTATTATTCACATTACCTCGTAATTTTTTCTTCTAACTTTTTAAAATGGAATGTCAACATTAGAAAATCAGATGTAAAAGCAATCAGCGAAACATTTTTAGGCAATCGTAGAGCGCGCGCCGGGAGCTGCCCATCCAAGACATGTTACATAAGTTTCACATTTTTAAGTACTACGCTGTTGTGGGTCTGCCATCCAACGGTTTCGGTACCTCAGTCTCCTCTCGACACTTGGTGTAGGAGAGAAGGTATTATTAATTTTATCCGATATCTATTAAAAGTTATTTGATAGTAAAATTTGGTGATATTGAGTGACTAAGACGGACTGCACGGATACATACAGCCTTAGCAAGATATTTCTTTAGGTAAGCATATGTTCTCAATTTAGATGACATTTTAAAATCCATTCTTGATTGAAGTTGCAACCATTACTCGATTATTCAACCCAACCTAGATATCCTGGCCTCATTATCAATACACCAGTCAATCAATAGACTCATGACGTCTGGTTTAATTTGGCTAGTTCTGCTGGAGCCTTACAAGCCAGTCAGAGACGCACTCCACCACAAATTGTCGTCAGGCGACAGCAACTAACCGAGGGAACTTGCGGTTCTGTTTGATTCACTCAAACGTAATAAACAGTAGACCTTGTATTGCTAATTTTAGATTCAATTTAATTGAACAAAACAAACAACAGTAAATATGAATATTTGAACTGAAACATCAGTCTGCAGTGAATTCGAAATATTATGTAACTAACTTTTTGGCAAAAAAATTGTGTTTTCCCTCAAATGCGGTTAGAAATTTAACTGCTTTGTGCTGTAATGTCATATTAATGTCACTTTAATTTCCTTTCTTCTTTAACTATGACCTCTATATGTATTTGAATGTATGTGTATATTTATTTGTATGTATGTTCATTTGTTATGCTAAGACTCCTCAGACTTCCACCAGCTTCAACATTATCTCTATCCAAAGGTTGCCAGTAAGAGATTGCATTTAGCGATAAGGCCGCCTCTTGTACCTACTATTTCATGTTTTTGTGATATTCTTGTGTTGTTTTTATTAATTTATAATAAAGAGTATATTATTATTATTATTAATGTAATCCTGCGTGAGTTAGTAAAGGTTCTATCATATATCAGTCAGTTCACACAAAGCATCAGTATTTTTTACTTTAACTCTTTCTATGATATTTTACTCCCATATACGGAATATTTTTTATTGTCGTTATCGTTTATATTTAGATGCACTCGAAGTTTGTTTTTGTTAGAAATGTTTTATCTAAAAATGTAAGTGGTATTCCATTTCACATTTAGCCGTTATTTTTATCATTATAGTTCGTTATCGTTATTTTTAAGATTGAAATACATAAAATCTTCACTATGAAACTTTGTTTGAAAACTAAACGTTAGAATGAAGATACGACACAGAAAATAAAGCTGGGTTTACAAAAACCGTATGCATGCATCACGTGACAACACCATTAGAAACAGATGCTGGGGTCCGTGTGTGAATAATAATTATTGGGGTGACTAATTGACAGGCGGACGGGTTTTGACAGGTCGCCCGGGCGTAATGAGAGGCGACGGTAATGATTGCCGGCAGGACCGGGGCTTGGTTTTTGCGAACGGAATTGTTAGCTTCGGATTCGCCGTCGGACATTCCACTAGTATAGTTGTTTTTATCGTTGATACTGGATGCTTTGTTTATTAGAATGCTTGTTTTAGAGTATAGCTGATCTGACAGCTGTACTAGGTAGACAAAACTGAATATATTTTTTAATTATCTGCGAAATGCGATGGAGCATTATGAACTCCTTGGTCTCATATGAATGTTATCAAATTAAATCAGCAGTTGTTGGGTATTAAATTTATAATGTGAACAGAGACAAAGTTTGTAGTTCCTTTCGAATTATATCGTTGACTTTTAATATTTGTAAAGAGTCATTTTACGCAGTTTCACAGGTGTTAAGTGGTAGAACAAACAGAGTAATAATTACGCTCCACTGTGAGACATACGATGTTACAAAACATATAACTACTTTCAATAAATGAGCTATGTAATACGATTTTTTCTGACCTTATAGTTTATATTTGCGTTGATATTAGTAAGTCAATTTCTCCTTTTATATATCATATTTTATTTAAATAAGTTTCTTACTAACTGTGCATTCTTCTTTAACCCCCTCAAGCTTTTTAATATTTCTAATATCCTTTCTTATTGCTTCTCTAAGTTATAAAAAAAAGTAAATTTCAGTTTCTAATCCTTATAGTTTAGGCCCTGCATTGATATATTAATTAATTTGCCAACACGGTCGCCCAGCGCGGCAATTATGGGTAAAAAACCTCCTTCCTTGCAGAGGCCTATGAGAGTCTTTATTTTGAAAGATATCCGTAATGTTTCTCCACAGTTACGGCTTAAGTTGCTTAGGCTATCTACTGGTAATGTTAGCGTTTGGTCCTGTTTTTTTCGAGAAGACCTGAGATAGTTAGACAGACCAACTAAAATTGCTATATTATTAAAATTACGGTACAAACTTTCGTTTTTAAATCATTAAATGATTAAAAATAATTATTAATACAAGCTGTAAAAGATTTGTTGTGGGGTATTTGCAGAGTGAAACATGGGAGAGGCAGGACTGTGTATCTGGTGTGGTATGTGATAAGCCATTAAGGTACCAGAACTAACATTTTGCGGAGAGAAGCGGCGATTGTCACCAGGTAATTTAGTCAAAAAACCGTCACATGATAAATAATATAATTTGTGATTTCTCTATTGTCTGGTGTCCGAAACACAAGTTCTCTAAGCGACTTAACTTAAAGTCAGGTCAGTAATAATAATAATGGAAACTAACCGTATGTGCGTAGCACCAATAATGATTTTTACTACAGAACTCATACCAAAACAATCATTAAATAGCCTTAACATTCTTAATTTAAGAAAATGTATACAGCTTTCAGATGTTTATTAGCCAGATTTTTTTTCCATTGATAACACATTTGGTGCATACCCGTGTATTTTTAGTACATAGTCATCCAGGGCAACCTTATAGATTCAATTCAGAAAATACATAATAATGATAATTTATTTATATACACCAACAATTTCAAGACGTCTAAATTTCAAGATTGTATTATACGAAAGAGATAGCTTTGAGCTACGAGCTTCTCATTTATTCATATCGTATGATCCAAATAATATATTGAGAGAATCTAAAATACCAGGCAGCATATTAGACTTATCGATGGATTATCTTTAAAATTGACGTATAGAGTAAGTTTATTTCTTAAGTATATTATAGTGTTAAAGATGATATTAATGAACAAACTTCCAGGGATTGAATTGCTCTAATCTTGCTTTAAGACAACGGTTTGTTAGTGCCTACATCGGTAGAGGTTCCAATAACACTAACTATTTAGTGTTCATGGATCGTTTGTCACCACCAGATTTTCTTGCAGGTTCTTTTCTGGTGGCTCGTGTAATAAACTGAGTTCGTGCATTAAACTTAGTTTTAAGGATCGTCTGGTGCGATACAAGTTTCATTCGAGTATGATCCCGTGGGGCCATCAGAGTCATTAGTATTCGGAGTATAATAGAGTTTAGCACTAAAAATTGAATTATTTTGGCCAACATAAAGACTATATTTATGTTTAAATTAAAGAGTGGATATGCTACGACTGAAATGAAATGATTGTGACATTACAAACAGATATTTAAATATAACAGTATTTACAAATAACGTGTGCGTGGAAAATAAGTAAGTCCACACATATATTTTGTAAGGTAACAAGAGTTAGTAGACCTACACGGCTGCAAGTTTGCTTGCACGCATTTGCATATTTTATGCAGAGGGGTTGCCAGCATAAATCTACATCCTTGGGAGCTTTTTGCACAAACTGAATATTGCATGGTAGTTTCTTATAGAGTGTATGACGTTCTTTCAAACCCGTAACGCATTTCCAGCTCTACAATGTTTATTATAGGATTGAAGTGATAGAAGTTACAACTATATTCTGTTTATATCTATTATGTCAATTATGGGTTAATTCCCCTTTTAAAGAGTAAAAGTCCTAAAAATACCCGCTACTGAAAATAGACCTATGTTCAGTAGTGGATATTTTTAAGACTGCCATGATGATGATGATGACGAAAAAGAAAATATGGGGAATTATTTTTGAAGTAGAGTAATACAAATTTGATTTCAAATTAATTCAATATATTTAATAATATTGGGTTGCAAATATCCGCCTGACTCGGTGAAAACAGCTCTTGCTTATAACTGGGCCAATTTTTCACACTAATGAAGGGCAGCCCTAACGAGCCACACGTGCCCATCTCAATAGTTCGTTGAAAATAACTTTTAACACGTCAAATACAGGGTGCTAACACTAACCTCTTATAAACCGTAACGTGTTCCTAATAAAAGCCAATTTCGTGTGATACATTTTTAAGGGAAAATCAACCGTGCATGCTATCGGAGGGTGATTTCACTGGTGTTTTTGAAAAGGTTGTTCACGGGTATTTTGAGCCACTTAATTATAATTCTCATCGGAGAGTAAGAGGGATAAGATTTACTGTACGTGATAAGAGGCAGTGGTATGTAGGGAGAAAAAAACACGTGGTATTTTAAAGTATAACATATTATTGTTTATGAATTGAAACATAAAATAAAAAATCGAGATAAATAACAAAATTACGAGTATAAAACATATTTAACAGTCGCATTTCGGATCTTTCCATGCATTAAGATTTATTTTAGGAATCTTCTTGCAGCTCTGGA
Organism: Heortia vitessoides; assembly: GCA_020976665.1. Lineage (NCBI taxonomy): Eukaryota > Metazoa > Arthropoda > Insecta > Lepidoptera > Crambidae > Heortia > Heortia vitessoides. Next base: position 1,920,834 of record JACJUM010002819.1, read on the forward strand.
TGTTGTTGCTGAAAAAGGAGCGATATTTAATGTAAATCATTGATGAATTTTATAAAAATGCTTGTTAAAAGGCACTTACTATGAGCTGGCTCGCAAAAACGCATGCGGCTGTATATATTTCACCGAATCACCTACATCACACAGCAAACGAGCTACTGTAGCATGTCTGATTTCCATCAGTTGGTCTAAAAAATATAAAAAAACGTGACATATTAAAAAATGATTTAATTTTTGTGGAGAAAAACATAGTAATGAACAATCTAAAGCGGAATCCATGCGGAAGAAGTCTATAGAAAGTTAATAACATGTATTTGAAAATTTCGGTAGATATATGTATATTATAGACACTAGACTCGCATGACGCAGTTATCAACACCGTTTTAGACACGAGAGTTGCGGACTCGAGTCTTGAATTAATATAGTTATGTTAATTGTTTACCCTAAATTGTACCTATCATCATCATCGTCGTACTAGCAATTAGAAGTCCACTGCTAGATATAGGCCTCCTTAAGATACAGGGAATTTTGCCCGTAATTACCGCGATGGGCAAGCATGTTGGCAACGTGTTGGATGCTGCTGCCCACCCTCATTCTATGCATTTGAGCTACACTGTCTCGGATGGATATAGCTCCATCTATTGATTTTGGTACCTTAGTCGCCTCTTACGACACCTAGTATAGGGTAATAGTAAAGGTACTATTCTACTGATGTATGTAATTTTTCCCTATAGTGAAAGGACCTTATTAAATTCCAAGCTTAAACTTTTTAAGAATTATAGCCGATTTTTGACCACTCAATCACAAAACAAAATGTAAATGCAAAGTAAAACTGAAATTAATGTATCAATGTTCAAACGTAGATGTTCATTAAATACATTTGAAAAATATTTTTCATCATTTCATTAATACATTTAATAATAATAATAATAATAAATTCCCACAACATCTCATACATTGACCTGACACCGTGGTAAGTCGCTTAAAGCACTTGTGTAACGAATGCCAGAGAACAGAGGAATCACAAATATACTACTTAAATACATATATTTTACACCCATACACAGAGCAAACACAAATATCATCATATAAATATTTGCTCTGGGTGGGAATCGAACCCACGACCCCTGGTGCACAAGACAGGATCACTACCATCTGCGCCATCGGGCCCGTCAATGTTTAAATTACTTTTATTAACTTTTAATTCTATTCATTTTTCTTTATTTACAGGTATTTAAGGAGTCGCTACAACACCTGGCACTGGATAAAGTACTTTACATCTCAGCCCCGCTCGGCTAAGTTCTAGGTCACGAAAGCAGAGTAGGTACTCACCGTAAGTAAAGGCATTCGGTCGGTTCTCCCTCTCGTACAATGTCTTTCATAAGCAACGCTTCGGGTAAACTGCTTGGTAACCAGACAAGCAAGGGTGGCGGGTAACCTGCCCCCAGGAACAGAGCGTTCAAGCCAGATGCCGAGTAAAAGGTCTACGTCATCTACGTCATCGTAGACGTCTTTTAATTTATCAATGCTCTAAAAGAATAAATATTAAATGTATTAATTTAAAATGGTAACTCCTCACAAGCAGATACTTAACTAATAAAGTACTTCTTAATTTTCCTCATTGTATTTTCGAGCGAATCTAACGCGAATTGCAATAATAATACTTATACATTATGTTACAATTATCATTTGGTTTTGTTCTCTTAAATCATTTAATTTATCTCTAGTTCATAGATACGAGAATAAAGTCTAGGATTTGGATAATATAGGCTTAAATCAAGGATGCCAGAACTCAGACGCCATCGTGAAATTTATTCAGCAAGTTTCGTTTACTATTTTATAAATATAATACATACTTCTTCGCTCATAACGTCGGAGAGATCATCGAAGTTATTGACTGGATAGCCTGAGCAAAGCTCGCGATAGTGTATGTAAGACGGAAAACCAAATAGTCGTCCTTTAAAGAGGTCGCTGGAAGTGATGTCCAAGGATCTTTGGAAAGGACCTAAGCCGATTTCAGCAATCTGAAATATGGAGGAACATTTACGATTGTACTAACTAATCTATTATTTTCATGACATGACATGTGATGTATGATCTACACTACTGTGGTGTACGTTATTAATTTGCGTGAACTAGCTAGTTTTTGGGTTATGCTATTGAAACAAGCATACAGTCCGCGTGATGGTAAGTGTCACAGCAGTCTATAGATGCCAGTAATATAACTGCATTTTTCACCCTTCACACCGAAACACAGCAATGCGAAAGCTGCTATATAGCGGTAGAAATAGGTGAGGGTGAGGTACCGATGCAGAGGACCTTGTGTATAAGGTCAACTTCGAGTTGAAGTGAACATATATACAAATTTTCTAACACTCAAATTTTCAATATTAATTAAATGAATGAAGTTAAAAATATGAAAGAATGCGACTTTGTATCAGAGTTGCCCTGATAACATACATCAGGATCGACGATTTTATCGACGCTCGCACAAGGTTGCCTGAAAGCGCCTTGAGTGATCTCATCCAAGTTGTTGTCCACGCCCAAGAATCCAGTCCTCAATGTTACATTAACGATGGGTATTTTCTTCAGATAGTAACCATTTTTATCAAACATTCTGAAAATAGTTAATAATTTTAATTGACAATATTTCAGCAATCATCCATTTATCAATATATCGCCCATCTAGATGGAGACTACATTAACTCAAAATAGTATAATTCTTACAAGCTTAGAAACTTCGCTATTTAAATGATATATCGAATTCCTTTGGGAACTTTTTAACAGACATAATTAAAAGTGTCTTCTGTCCGAAATAAGTGTGAGAGATAGAGTAGATCTTGTGTATCTTGGCCTCTAATGCGATAATTTGCGTCAATTTTAAAAGGGCTACATAAAATTACAGTTTTCAGTTATTGTAGTCCTTAACTAAGTGTCCTATATCAGCTCTAGGTAGTCCACTACTAGAAATACACCATAAGCGATTTTCAATAGAAGCGGTTGTACAGACTGCATTTAGTCCGATCCTGCAGTTTATTATGGGGTATCCTAGTTATACCAAAATTAAAATTGAAATTGTTTTTTATCTTAATGATAAAAAACAAAAACACATTTGTTTAACTTCAACTATTGATCAGTGCCATCTTTTAAATATTTTAGGTTATAAAAAACCTACAGACACTCAAATGTTAAACTTTTACAAGTTTATAAGCAATTGATCAAGAATAAATAGTTTCTAAATAACTTCAGAGGTTATAGGCATTGAGAGATGTAAAATTTTATTATTAAGATATTTTTATCTCGAAAAAAATATACTAATTTTCGCAGGCTTTAAGAGAAAGTAACAGGTCCGAGTCCCGACTGATACCTGACATAAGTAAATGATTTTCTAGTAAATACAATTAAAGATAAAATTCCGTAAGTTATTCGATTTTGTGTTATTTCCTCGTATTTGCAGACTATACTATTACGCTCACTGGTGCGGTGTAGTATTTAAAATAAACGCAACTATTTGGTTGTATAAAACGATACTTACTTAACATTTCCTTCTTCAAGTACATGGAAATAACGCCACACATACGGAAACTCTAATGACATAGCGGGCTGCAATGTTTCATCATAGACATCCCTGAAGCCAGAATCGGTGGATATGACGCCATCCCGAATCATATTGTATTCACCTGATAAAAATTAAGTTTGAAAGATGTAGTTTGTGGTTTAAGTAATTGGGATTTGATATCATAGATATAAACTATCCTATCTCGGAAGTTACATCAATCATGATACTAAAATTGATTATAATTGGTTCAATAATTTAAAAGGTATTTAAGGCCAAACAATATAATACCAAATTTAAATATATAAAGACAATAATACATATATAGATTTAACGAGAAGGATTTGAGAAAACTTCTTGTGTTACGGTCATCAGAGGAATCACAAATACAATACTTTAATACATATTTTTAACGCCCAGGCACAAGACTAAATGTAACCATCATATAAATATTGTCCTGGGCGGGAACCGAGCCCACGAACCCTGGTGCATAAGATAGAATTAAAGATTGTAGTGGTTGCTTTTGTCAGAAAAAGGTTAAAAAAAAAGAAAAAATAGGAATTCACGCGGAACATTCGAAAACTTAGGAAAACTTCGACTATACAAAGTTTTCTGATTTAGTCTTTTGGACTATACTATTATATAAAAAAATTGGTACAGTACAAACAGTAGAAAAATACCAACTTTTTTTATATACCAAAGAGTTCTTTTAGTATAGGTGCACAAATGTAAATGCATATAAATGTAAAAATTACCTAGAAGCAGTGGAAGGAGTTCATGGTATAATATTTGATTATACACAGCAATATTTATATCCCTAGCCACTTCGAAGACTCGATCGTCACTCCAACAAGGATTGATTCTGCCCAGTCTGGATGCGAAGTAGTTATGGTACCGCCAGAACCAGATGGTAAAGAGGTTAGGTCCAAGTATAACATTTATACCAAATTCGGCTGCATTAGGAATAAGAATGAAAACATTAATTCATATTACAGGTTATATACGAGACCGTTTTGGAATAAATTCCTTCAATTAATTACTTTAATAAATTATAATTAATTAATTACTAACGCAGTACTATCATCACCATAATGTCAACCACTAGAAGTTACTGCTGGACAAAGGCTTCCCCAAAAACTGGGGAATTTTGTCTCTAAATGCTGTGCTGGCCAAGTGTATTGGCAATTGCAGAGCGCAGCATTCGCAAAGGGGACGTTGCTGCCTATCCCTGCATTTAAGCTACAGTGTTCCGGATGGATTTACCGCCATATGTAAGCTCTGGTACCTTAGTCGTCTCTTAGGACACCTGGGACAGAGGAAGGTACTCTACTCTACCTACCAGCAAATGTACTACTATATTTCTCTTTAATGTAAGTTTAAATATTTAATATTCTAGTATGTTTTGTGAATGGAAACAGAAAATGAAAATAATAGTTCTCATTTGTTATTAATTATTCTGTATTCTCTTCGTATTGTATGAAAGAGATAGATTAGTAACAAAGATCGTCAGATTTAGATGTTTCTGTTTGAAGGGTTATAGAGGCAGTGGAACTCCTGGCTACATTAGACAGGAGTTTGGCCAGGAAAGCCTTAATATGACATATTAAGTCACAAGGTTGACTAGGCCCATCAATAACAGCTAATTCTTGTGACGTTATTGGCTAACTCGGTAATTTAAAAGTTATTTCCTAAGTCTGTTATTTAAAAGTGTTAAAAAATCTACTTACGCGTATTATGGCAACGTGTTTCGCTTGGCGGCTGATTTCCCATACATGGTGACGGTCCGGAGCCGAAGCTTGGTGGCCACACTTTGTTGTTATCTTCCTCGACCTTTATGAGACCAGACTTCTTTTGCCGCCAGCCTAACATACCATTCAGTTGGCCATACACAAGTGACATATCCAAAAACATAGTAGCGGATGAGATCTGAATAAACAAAAATGTATTCAGTTAAACGAGACATCCAACGTCTCATAATTAATGTAATTTAATCCAGCTGTGCTCGCGACTACGTTCGTGAGGAATAATTTGTTTGGGTGCCATACTATTTTAACATGACTCAAACTTGGAATGTCATACTTATTTATTTTATCGAATCAATAGCCGGTTCGAAAAGTTTCAAGCTTCTAGCTCTCGAAATAGCGATTCTCCGATATTCATCCCCCCTTTCGACCATTAACAACATTTCGAATGTGTCGAATAAAAAAGTAGTTTTTATCGTTTTTTAGATTTTAGATTATCTGTGTACTAATTTTATTTAAATCGGTTTAGTATTTTAGGCGTGATTGCGTAACAAACAGATAGATAAAGTTAGGTTAGGATAAAGTTTTTCAGCAAAATGTACTTAAGATATATTATTTAACAGATTCTTACATACTTAAGTCTTAAGATATATTATTTAAGACCGTACATATAAATACAGAAACACACAACAAACAGAAAGACAAAAAACTCGTCAAGTGGTATATAATATTTTTTTTATGAAATTATGCATAATAATAAAAACGAAATATTTGTGTAATGACTATTAATTTAACGTTAAACGTTTTGAGTTACATTCGGTATAACTAATACAAAAATACTGATAATAAAATCATACCCTTTGAGGTTCCGGTATTTTCTTTTCATCAATGCATCCAACAGATTGAAAAGTTATAGGACGGGTAAGATTCAGACATCGAACTTCTGAGAACCGATGAACTGGGTCATCATCGGGGACTATTATCGGAGTGCACATGTGATCGGTTTTACCTTCTTCTTGGCAACAATGTGTTTTCCAGAGTAAGAAGTTAACTGCGAACAGATAAAGCAAATTAAATGTTACATCTTTATTAAGAACGACATGTTTTGGTGTAGGTTTTAAATGGCGCCATGTCTAACGGTGTAGCAGTTTTGGGTCCTAACACTGTTATTAGTACCCAAAACTGGTGCTAGTACCAAATAATGTAAACCTTACCTATTACACTACTCGGTCATGTAGGAAGAAAAACATAAATTAACGGATCTGTGGCGAGGTATTTAATAATTAGTAATATATAAAATTTCCCAACAGTCGATGTTAGGATAGATGATGAAAATTGATTTTAACAAGTTCTTCTGTGCTTTAGGAGTTTACATAACGTTTTGCATAATAAATATAGAGTTATATATGTAATCAAATTGGGAGACAAAGCCAACAAAAGACTACAATCTTAGAAAGTAATTTTCGATACTTCACACTAATAACTGAAAACCTTTGTTGGAGAAAAGGTATATTTGTAGTTATAGTTTATTAGATTGAAAGGATGGATGAAAGTAGAATGACTACACAACACCCGCCCGATAAAATAACCGTGAAAATCGGTGCCCTTCCCCGCCCTCTCACTGGTACAACTCGATCACTAACACTGCACATGCATTCTTATAATAGAGCGGTATTCCACGTTCGCCGGCGAACGCGTGCAGTCCCTGCCGCACAATCGTTAACCGGCAGCCCTAGAGCTGCCGGGCTCACTCCATCCGTCCTCTTTTGCTGAATCTCAAAATTAAATTCACCTCCAACGATTGCCGCCCGAGCCTAGGTCGAGCCTTAAGAGGCGCCTTTGGGCGATCGCCGTCGATCTCGCTCAGATCCCGCGAGCCTTGTCAGAAGAGCCAGGTCAGAAGTGCCATAAATAGACGAGTGTGCATGAAAGAACTCATGCGAGTAAAGGAAGTGAGAGAGGTATGCCAATATCGTAGCAAGTGGAGATGCATTGTCTCTGCCTACCTTGATCGGAGTGGGGTCATGAATGTGTTTATGATTAGATAACAACAAAATATTTACAAGTATCGTGAATTGATATGATGTCTTCAGTTATGAACACGGTGAAGTACGTCACAAGCCTTGTGAATGCTCTGTCTGACACTCGACCTTCAGCCATCACTTCGGTTCGAAGTCTTCGGGGCAAGGGCTTGTCTTTCCCGCTTTTTGCCTTCTTAGGTTCATCACCTGTTGAAATAAATATATGGAATTCATAACATTTTATTAAAAAAATATTTGAAGAATTATTTTTTATTATAATTTTGAAGAATATTTAAATAAAGTACCTTTACCTGTATGATAAATAAATGTGATATTGTATATTAAGTATGTCATGTTCTTAATATAAGAACAATCCGTGAGTTAATATTTTTTATTAACATTAAGCATTAAGCGACCATTATCTACACTAATTAAAGCGTGAATTTTTATGCTTTTAATATAGTAAAATTGATTATTTACCAATTACAATAATTGTTACATATAATTCACTATGAAGCTAAAAAATTAACACCACTTTGAAATAATAATTTATAAATCATACAGTTACCATATTCGAAATCGGCAGGGAGCTCTCTTACGAATGTTGAATGACCTGCGCCTCGGGAAGGGTACTGTAGATTATTGCAGGTCCCGTCCTCACGTCTGCCTTCATTAGGGTCACACGGGGCCACCTCGACAGCACACCAGCTGGGAAATGGTAACAATTATTCAACTCTAATAACACTATAAATTGGTTTTTGACATAATTTTTATTTGTAGATAATAATTATGTTTGTTATTGCTTCTGTTTTGTGGTTTGTTATTTTCTACATTATTGTTTTAATCTGATCTGTGCATGTTGATTTATCAGTGTTTGTTGTATTTGTATTTGTACTCGCCTCTTTTATTGTTATTAGAACATAAACATTTGTTTTTTGATTTTTATTCTACTTTATAGCAATCTGTTCGAATAATAATCAGCCGCTGGTTTGACTGACTAGACGAATCTGTTGGTAAAGTAAATTACAAGATTCCTAAACTGCTGGATGTTATATCCAGCGTTTTATGTAAATAAGGAGGTCCTGTGCCTCTATAGTGGTAATACACTAGAATAACTAAGCCAAATATTTTTTAATTATCTATGATCCATGAAAAAAAGTAATTAAATCGTTGTTCTTCTTCAATACGAGTTCTGCAATCATAAGGGCTATGTATATATATTTTCCGACATTCGCGCACTATTTACTATATTTATCTTATCCCTAAGTCAAGTCAAAATGTCATTGTCTTAAAGTTAAACTGTACAAAAATAGTACCGATTTCCTACTGGAACATGTTTTCGGCATAAAAAGTAATATAAGCCATTTGCAGTGTATTCATTGCAATGTATTATTTCAGACTTTCAATAATATATATGTTAAATTAAGTTCAGATTTGTTCAAAGGTTTTGGCATTCCGTAAAAGATTGACAAACATCCATACATCCTTTCATCTACACAAACACTCGTTTTAATAATGTTTGTGGGATAATACAATTCACAAGTTTATACTGAGTTGAAAATCTTAAGTATTTAACATTTTATTTATAACGAGCGTAAGTAATAAACAACAGATTTTTTTGTTGGGTTTTTTATAATCATGACTGTGGTTCAATCTTGTGAGGCAAGTCGTGCCTGGCTACGTCTTTAGGAACTTTGATTAATTAAAAGCAATAACAATGGTAGAACCATTGTTATTGCTTTTTAATTATAGGTTGAGATAATTTAGTCAAAGATTCATAATATAATAATTAATGAAGTTAACATTAAATTCTTCTGCATACTTGCTTAAGGTAACACGCTTGCCCAGCGCGGCAATTAAGAGTAAAATTCCCCCTTTAAACTCTATTTTTCTGTAAGATTATAGTTTCAAATTTTAGAAATAATAATTTCAAAATGAGAAAAAAATAAAATAAACTGTGCAATGAAACCCTATTAAGTCTAGAAAATATGTCCAAATTAATATTTTAAATGTGTACTTATTGTTATTCTTAGCTAATATTCACGCAAGCTACTTCACCGCTTTTCAAATTTTCTTTATTTATTATCAAAGATCATTAAAAGGAAAGTGTTGCGTTTCATCGAGAAAAACTAACTGTTAGATGAGACAATGCAAGTTAAGACGCGAGTAAAATTTAGTTGTATGTAATTTGTTGAAAATAGCTTAACTTGAGCGACCTCAATATATAAGTAAATACATGAAGGTAACGGATCTACAAAAGTCACTGTATTATATCCCCGGAAAGGTAAGGTTTGGGTCCTAGATGAAACCAGAAACATTTAGATGATTTTCTAGGAAAAATTGGAATATACATAAAAATAAGACTTACAATGTTGTGTTAGCATCCACCATTTCTTTTAGTTCTTCATCTGTCAAAATATATCCGTAATAAGAGTGATAGAAATCGGATTCATTGTTTCCTCCAACGGATACTCCGCAGACACACAACAGTAGTACAAAAATCAACATGCTAACGATAATGCGTATCAGTGCATACAATGTTATGAATACACGCTTAATGAGCCAAGTGTGAGATTTTTCTATTTATATATGGCAATTTCAAAGCATGGTAGTAGAGCGCTAAGTTTACATCGGATATATTAGCAACCGTGTGCATGAGGTTTTTATGTAACTATTGAATGTGTTTGCGTATTTTTTGGTTTGCACCTTTGTTATTTTGGACACTGCTGTGTCTGAAACAAACACTAAATTCCTTGTTAAAAAGGTCTGCCTGGTCTGCCATATGTTTTAATATATATATATTAAAACAGCAATATATATTAATATATAGATATATATTAAAGCACTAAGCATATATTAGCACGTAATAAGTATTTTCTTAAGCAAATAGTCGTCTGTTTGTGCTTAGTGGAGAAAATGTTCCTTACAATATTTTTTTTCATAAAAATACGTATCGTTGACATAACACGGCGTTACAGTCTCTTTTATTCCTTTATTTACAGTAATGTGATTAAACATGTTTTCTTTGATAACTAAATGAAAACACCTGGGCAATATGCGAAGAGAACTGTCAATAAACATTATTCAAATGTGTTGTTTATTTATTATTTATTTGAATGGTAAATAACGTAAACATATATCTTAACAGTTTGCCTGTCCAAAATGTAGACACAATAAAAACAATAGATAGTGGACCAGACAGGGAAAATAGCTTAAAATAGGCTGTTTATTTATTTGATTAAAAATGCTTAATTTTATTGCATTGTAACTTGCAACCTGCCTTGGTGAATTCATCACATTGTTGTAATTAACCTCAACCATTTTCATTCCATAAGGATGCATCTGTATAGATTTTTTTAGAAGTCTGTTAAATATTTGCACATACAGTTAATTCAAAAAATATAAAATACTTTTTTATTTGATTTTATGACAAGTGTAAAGAGTCCTTTCTTGCAGGGATAAGAACTCTTCTGACCATACCAATTATACTTTTTGTTTATATATTTATGATATAAATTGTTTTATTCGTAAAAACTATAGGATATTTTTAGCGTTCTTATCAAGTTGTTCTAAATTTCGTGGCATAGATACTTTATAATGTTAGAAAAGCATTGCAATAATACTTTTATTATTGCCGTCAATACATTTTTTGGCTTATGTGTTCCTGATAAGATGACTAGTAGGTAAAAATATCATCAACTTCCCAAGAATATACCCTAAAATGTATTAAAACAATGGTAGGTCGTTCTTTATGAGAAATCTTGTTTAACTTCTGTTTTCCAATCGTTATGAATTCACTAAAATGCTGGGTTATTCACTTAGCATTTTGCACTTTAAATGAAATAAAAAAGCAGTTTCTAGTTTTTATAATCAAGTCATCTATTATTTTTATTTATTTATTTAACTTTATTACACAAAATGTTACAAAATGTACAAATGGCGGACTTAATGCCAGATGGCATTATCTCCCAGTCAACCATTATACAAAATAGAAAAATATATATATGCATAAACGTGGCATACATATTTGTATGCCATGTATGTGATGTGATATATATATATATATATGTAAGAAAAAAATAAAAATGATTAATTTATATCCAAAGATTAATATATATATATATATATATTAATCGAATACGCTGAGATTTTGGTATAATATATTTTTATTTAATTCTCTGAAGTCTATTTAGTACTTTTCTCTTTGTCAGTTTTCCAAATATCCAAATATTATACCGGGGCTGCAGAAGAACTGTTAGATTCTTGTTTTCAATTATACTTTATAAACAAAGATATTTGCTCTTTAATTTCTAATTTATCTCTTATTGTGTTTATCAGATAGTAAAAAAAATATTATTATAAATGAAACTTACTTGAAGTTTCATTTATAATATTTTTTTTTTAATAACTTTGGAAAAGCGGTTCATTTAACTTTTTACATTTTTAGTTAAGTTCCAAACTGAAAACGGTAAATCTCACCACCATCCCCGAGCTACTGTAGGAAAATCTTTATTTTGACGGGCCTGATGGCGCAGATGGTAGTGATCCTTTAAATATTTACATTATCATATTTATGTCTGTTCTGTATCTGAGTGTTTAATATATGTATTTAAGTAGCATATTTGTTATTACTCTCTTGTCTGATGTCCGTAACACTAGTGCTTTAAGCGACTTATTACAGAATCAGGTCAATATATGAGATGTTCTAGGATTTTTTTAAATTTATTATATAAGAGATCATAAGGGATCTGTGACAAGTACTACCTCCATGGACAGTAAAGTTCTCATGTTAAGAAAGTACTGAAAAGCAACAAACTTCCAGTGCCAAGTATTCGTCGCAGAAACCGAGTGAAGAAAGCTACAGTTGACCGTCAATCTGCTGTACTACCATATTTGAAAGGAGTCACTGACGAAATTGGGAACACCTTAAAGCGTTCTTGAATTAAGACATACTTCAAGCCGAGTAAGAAGATCAACCAATTCTTACCATCTGTCAAGTGCGACATACCGCTACACGATGCAGGAATATATAAGCTTGGCAGTGACTGCGGTCTCTTATCTCTCAAATACCATCTGCCTAGGATTCTGTCATACATTAGATCAAGAACCAAGGCCAACACTGCACTTTCAATTACAAGATACTGTCAGCGCCTATTCCATAGATAGGAACGCGAACGTAAAAATTTATAGAACTAAAAAAAATTTAAAATTCTGAGGGTAGTGAATGTAACTTTCAAATACTGACACAATTTCTTTTGTCAATCTTGAAAACAAATAATAATCATTTATATATTTACTCAAAAAGTACTTACTCGTTTAAATCTGTATTTAAAAAAGCGGTACATTGGCAGTTAGACTTCTTATTTTATCAATTATACATAGACAGTATACTTTTACACGCCCTATATTAATTCATAATACAAAAAACTACGTTGAAGACATCCTGCTGTATGCCAGCTTACGAAAATAAAATCAGTCTTGATAAGAAGATTATTTTGTTATCAAGGACGATGTCTATACAATAAAATCAATATAATTCTGTCAATCGTAACAAAACGCTCAAAAGGAGCTAAAAAAGACGGTTCTATATGGCTGAATGCTTTATACTACGACGAAACTGAAAAAATAATGTTAAAACATAATATAAACCTATACTACAATAATATAAATAGTAAGTAAGAGCATATTATTAAAATTACCAATATAGGTAGATTATTTCTATTAGTATCAAAATTAACGAACTTTAATATATACATACACACCCACACACAATAACACAAATACACTCACAATAGCATAAAGATTCCTAATTTCTTAATTTTTCTAAAAACCAATACATACACTAATATATAAGTACATAGTGTTCTATGGGTAGGGAGGCCTGGTGATTTGAAAATTACTATATTTGTAAGCTAAGCTTAGTTTCAGACTCCAGTCTCCACCGCACTTGCAGCTTGATTCAATTACTTCAATATATGTAAAGTTGTTGCACATTCGTTTTTTAGTGTGAAGGGTAAAAAATATTATTATTATTATTATAAAACAAGATATTATCTTAAAAATAATTTTGCTTTTCATACTATCATTTTATATATTACGTTGCGTTTAGGTTTTTGCTCGTGATTTTATATTTCTAGCATTTTTATGTAAATTTTACTAGTGTAAGTAAAGAATTCTTATTTAAATTAAACAAATAAGAATGTTTTCCTCACATTAGTGTTACATTAAAATGAAGACTTCAGCTACATGTATCGTTGTAATAGATACTAAATAAACATAATTTTCATTTTCAATACAATAATAGTTTTGCGTGTAAAAAATATTATTCCCTATTTACATAGTAATTAACAATTATCCGTATCAGACATAGTTATAACAGATCTTGCTTAAAAAGTGTTATATTTTTTATACCAACGAAAGAGTTTAGTGAACATACATATTTAGGTGAACATTGGGTGTTAATAATACCAAAGTCCAACGTCATACGATAAAGTTATAAAAAAAAATTAGCCATGCATGCTATTGATTAAAAAGGGATAGGAATATCTGCACGACACAAGATGCATAAAGGTAAAAGTAGAAAAACACGGATTTGCATAATAATTTAAAACTTTATTAGCATTTTATTAATATCAATAAAATACATATAGTATAATTTGAATTTGCGAGAGTTATCAGTAAATAGCAGGAAAAATAATCACTGATGCATTTTGATTTCATTTAAATTTATAAATTTTGTCTATGGAAAATATTTAATAAGGCTTACGTTTAATAAAAGAATAGAATAAAGGATAGAAAACTAATTTACAATTTGCATTTTGAATCCTTCCATGCATTAATATTTATTTTAGGAATTGTCTTGCAGCTCTGGATGTCGTTGCTGAAAGTAATAAAGTTATTTTAAATTAATTTATTGATAAATTATAGTATAATTGCTTATAAATATATACTCACAAGGTTCCGGCTCGCAAAAATGCTTGCGGCTGTATATATTTAACCGAATCACCCACATCACATAGCAGACGAGCTATTGTAGCTTTTCTGATTTCTTGCAATTGGTCTGAAATGTATGAAAAAAAATACAATTAAATAAATATATTAATAGCTATTTTTATTTACAAGCTATTAATAGCTATTATTATATTAACAAGGTGAAAAAGCAAAAGCTAATGAAAGCTAATAAATATATGCAATAAACCTACTCTATTAACGGCTTTTAAACGCAGTTTACATTTCACATTTTTGTTGTACGAATTGGATATCTTGCGGAAACTGTTTTCAAGATCTCTGGTATGTTTATTTTAAATTATAGATGATATCAGACACGTCAATCTGTGAAGATCCGCATAAACAGTCATTTTGACAGAAATGAAAACTACTCTAGCGGTCTATGGTTAGCAATTGGTGTTACAGTTATTGTATTATTATAATCACATCACTTCAAAAGTTATACATATTTCTCCACTTATTCTGCAATGCAAGATTCTAGAACAGTAAGTTTTGTATTTGAATTCTTTGAATTACATGACTAAATGTATTTTAATTATTAATTTCACTCATTTGTTTTCATACACAGATTCTGAAGCATCCATTTTTACGACACCTGGTACTGAATTCTGCTATAAAGCCTACTGTCGTTACTGTTACATAGGCAGAGTAGGTACTCACCGTAAGTAAAGGCATTCGGTCGGTCCTGCCTCTCGTACCAATGTCTATCACAAGTGGCGCTTCGGATAAGTTGCTTGGTTACGATGCAAGCAAGGGTGGTGGGCAAATTGCCTCCAGGAACTGGGCGTTCAAGCCAGATACCGATCAAAAAGTCTACGTCCTCCACGTCATCGTAGACGTCTTTTAGTTTGTCTATGCTCTAAAAGAAAACATGCGGTAACTATTTAAATAGTCCTTACATTCCTTATAAGCCTTAAGTTCTATCAATCGTCTTTAATCATCTAAGAAGGTACACCCAAACTTTACTATTTTTTTTCGGACGTACTTAATGCTCCTCGTAGTAGTAGACGTGATTCTAACGCCACCAATTGAATGTGCGAGACTTGAATTTGCCTTTAAATGGGGCAGACCTCCTACACAGCTCGCCAGTATTGGTACCTCACTCTCACTTATTTCCTATAGTAGCGCGCGCATTGTTGTGTTCCAGTTTGAAGGGTGAGAGAGGCAGTGAAATTACTGGGTAAATGTGACATTGTAAAGTTAACAGGATTGGCGACACGCTTGTGATATCTTTGTGATGACACGAGCGTCTATAGGCTGCAGTCATGTATATGATCAAGCGGATGCATGTTTGCTAACTTCATAAAATAATAAAATAATATAACACATTAAGACCCTTGAAGTCATTCAAAATCTTTTCTAAAAAAGGTCAACCGTTGCGCCATGTTATATTTATAGAGCGGATTTGCACCGCGACCTCAAGCTTCCTTCAACACGTGAGTTTATTGGTACCTCTTGTAGTTACTTTGATAAGGTACTCTCGACTCTACTCGAATCCCCAAATTTTCAAATCATAGACTACTCCGTTGATCGATGACCTACTAGACCCTCCTGATACCATCACGGCTTATAATTCCTATACTCTATCACCGTAGTTCGCATACATAAATACATTATTAGCATAGGCTTAAAGCAGTACACGGCAGTCGCCGGT
Organism: Heortia vitessoides; assembly: GCA_020976665.1. Taxonomy (NCBI): domain Eukaryota; kingdom Metazoa; phylum Arthropoda; class Insecta; order Lepidoptera; family Crambidae; genus Heortia; species Heortia vitessoides. Next base: position 1,936,812 of record JACJUM010002819.1, read on the forward strand.
AAGTGTGTGATATCGTCTCCTACTCCCTTAAGTCCTCTCAACTACGACCTCTCAAGTCAAGTTTCGTGGCCTATGAGGCGCTCTTGAGTGATACCTTCGGTTTCTCTACGATCCCACAACTTTGTGATCGCGGAGGGTGCAGGAAGAGCGCAGGCTTAGGGTCGCTTATAAATGAGCAGCCTGGACTCTTTCCCCCGGTGACGCTGGGACTGACATCTGAGTCAGCCAGCATTAGGTTGGTCAAAAAAAAATCTATCATTTAGTACTGTCTCTGATATCGGTGATATTTGATGTTATATAGTTTGACTTTTAAGAAATCGTATAAACAATCTGCTATTGTCAATATTTTAAGATCCAGTCAAATGTTGCATCTTAGCTTTTAGATAGAACTCATGATGTTAACTCAGTCACCATTTACAACATTTAGTCTTATTTAGTTTATTTAGCAGATTCGTTAATTGTTTTAAAATTTTTGTTAGTTTAGTGAATGCATACCTCTATATCCATAACGTCGTACAGATCATCGAAATCATTCACTGGATAGCCCGAGCACAGCTTGCGATAGTGTATGTACGACGGAAAACCAAACAAGCGACCTTTAAGAAGATCGTTTGAAGTTATGTCTACTGATTTTTGAAAGGGACCTAGGCCGAGTTCTGAAATCTGAAAGATAATTAAATTTACTTTATATTTTCTTACATTTACGCCTTTCCGTATATGTTATACGGATGTGTGTGTTTGTGACCGTGTGTTTGATCCGTATATGTTATACGGATCAAACACACGGTTTATTTAGGTTTTGATTTTATTATGACGTTTTGATTACCTTACACCCAGTTTCTCAAAATTGATGGTAAATGGGTTGCCGCTTGCTAACAGCATTTTAAAGCCGTTAAAACTGTAGTTTGATTGCAAATGTACTAATCAGTATGTATTATAATTTATTAAACCACATGAATGTAGTTCTAGAAAAGTACTGAACAATTTTATTCTTGTGATTTAATTTGTGCATCTACATTGTGCATGCTTTTCTGTTTCCAGAGCAGTATTATCTTAAAGTTGTTGCAAAAAATAGTAATTAACAATATAAATTAACAAACGTTAACGTTATAAACAAAACATTTCTTAAATATATAAAGTTAAGAAAACTAAATTTTGTACACTATATGAGTTTATAAAGTATTTTCGAATCGTCAAAGTGAACCTGATACTTACATAAGGATCGACGATTTTGTCAATTTTCGCACAAGGTTGTCTGAACGCACCTTGAGTGATTTCATCCATGTGGTCATCCAAGCCCAAGTATCCAGTCCTCAATGTCATATTGACAACAGGTATTTTTCTTAGATAATTGCCATTTTTGTCAAACATTCTGTAAATCAACGTAAGAAATATATTACAGACAATCTTTTACTGCCAGTAGCATATTACTTATAAGACGACCATTGCTGAAAATATGGACAACAAATGACATGGACTTGTGGACAACAGGTGATTTCCTTTAAAAACGGATATGCGACTAGAATCCAGCGTGAGCTTGCGGTTCTAGTCTAGCCACCTACAAGGTATATAAACGTCATATGCTATATAATCTACATATGCTACATATTGGCCGTGAGATACCGGCAGAGTAGAATAGCACCTCCCTCTGTACCAGGTGACGTAAGAGGCGACTAAGGTTGCTACAACTGACAGATGGCGGTAAATCCATCCAAAACAGTGCACCTGAAATGCACAGGGTGAGATGAGCAGCAGTATCCCTATCGCAAAAGCTGTGCTTTGCGGTTGCCAACACGCTTGTCAGAGCGTCAATTATGGGAAAATTCCTGCTTTCATGGGGAGACCTATGTCCAGCAGTGGATTTCCAATTGCTGCTTCATAATATTCGAGATTTGAGAGCTGTTACCGCAGGTAACCGAAACGTGAAACAAATGTAAATGGTTTTGTAATTACACTTATAAATATACCTTTATACATTACCATAATTATATATTCTTTACTCATATATATGTTTTTTTGGTTTATTATTGGGAAGGTTAGTATTTCTTTGTGACTTTCCCATATAATATTGGAACTATAATGATGTTACTCTCATTATAGAAGTTTCTATATGCCCCATAGTGTTAAGAATCAACACAAATATCATTTAATATAATGCGATACTTACTTGACGAGTCCTTCTTCAAGTGTATGCATATAACGCCACACGTACGGAAACTCCAATGCAAGTGCAGGTGACAGACTTTCATCATAGGTATCTCTAAAGTCAGAATCGTATGATATGACACCGTCTCGATACATATTGAATTGACCTGATGATATATTTAAAAAAAGTAGTTAATTATCATATATCTCTACGAATAATTTCAAATACTTCAGGAAAATGTCTGAATTATGTCACATTTCCATTACGACTTACTCAATAAGTACAATTGTTAAGTACTTGATATTACATTCATATTTCGTCTTTTTTTATTTTGTCATCGTTATTAGTTCTTTAGTTACTGCAATTCTATGTGGGAACCCAAATTTTTATGAAATTACAGTTCTTAACTCTTGTCTATCATCATCCGGATCATCTGGTGTTTTTGTGTAAAAAAACAAACAGGCAAATCCATTTAAAATTCCCAATTTACGAATGAAAAAAAGAAAATGAATTAGCTACGTTAAATATAAGAAAGAATACTTACTACACTAAAATTTGCTTATTTAATCTTTTGGCATTTGATATAATTGTCAGTTAGCTACTTTAGTTACAACTAAAAACCTTATCGTATAAATACAAATGAAAAAGTTACCTAAAAGCAGTGGAAAGAGTTCGTAGTATAAGATTTGAGTGTATACAGCAATATTTATATCCTTAGCCGCCTCGAAGACTCGTTCGTCGCTCCAACAAGAATTGATCTTGCCCAGTCTGGATGCGAAGAAGTTGTGGTACCGCCAGAACCAGACGGAAAAAAGGTTAGCCCCAAGTATAGTATTTATACCTAGTTCGGCTGTATACAAATAAGAATTAAGCGTCATTAGTGAAAAATATCGTCACGTTTTGCTTATTTAATATCAGCATCATTATTACAGCGATTGGTAGTCTACTGCTAGACATTATCCTCCCTAAACAAGGGGGTATTTTGCCCTTAATTGCAGCGCTGGGCAAGCGTATTCGTAATTACAGCTGCTTACTCATTACGTTTCTTAAATTAGTGGCATATTCAATTTTCTAACATTTACGCCTTCACTACTCGTGGTATATTTTTTAAAATAACAACGTATTTACATTTATTTTTGACGATTTCTTAGTGTAATACGACAAAATGTTGTGTACTTATAACTCAAAAAAAACATATCTGTATCTAGAAATGTGTAAAAAAATACTTTTAGATATAAGGTTTTATTTTATCTCATACCAGTACATCTACTGACGTTTAGTTAGGAATTGATCAGTACACACACAGCTAAGAACCGATCATTATCCAATTCAACTAGCTATCAAATAAAAAAGGTTCTCAAGTAAGTACGGACAGTGTAACTTTTATTAACGCTATTTAAATTGAGTTTATTTATATTAATATTTATAGAGGTAAGAAATAATATATGAGGGCAATAAATACTTATTTGTTTAATTTTTTCAACTGTAGATAATCGCACGACTATCTAAAAAGTTATACAGAAATGTTGAGACATCAAGCTATAGAATAAACTGGCATGCAACGTTGGATTCGAAAACGGGATGCTATACATCTAAAATGAAAAGAAAGTCCTCAATCCATAAAATAACATTTAAAAATATCTTAAATTAGATATATTAATCCTCGTAGATGTATTTCAAATAACCCATCTTTTCATGAAAAATCAATCCCAAGCAATGTGAAAAAAGGAAATATCTCTAATAACATTCTTAAGGATGCCACTGTACGAATTCCTGGAAATATGTAATGGCTAAAAGTCATCAATAAATAACGCTGATAATTTTTTTGTAAACGAGGCAAAAATGATTGTGACCAATATCATTATAGAAATAATACTGTAAGTAGGTCTCACTTCATTGAAAGTAAGGAAATAAAACGGCTTCGCGATAACTATGCCGGTGGATAAGACGTTATCTTATACATATTTTTAACCTTTACACCACAAGAAGTAATTCCAATTGTTCATACATTTCACAAGGGATAAGACAAAGACTATGCCTGTTAATACAAATCTTAAAATATACTTGGACAAGTTTACTGAAACTATAGTAACTCTACTCGATAACCAGCTGCAGTGTTGTTGTATCTTCCTGGACTTGTATTTTAATACCGGCTCTGTTCTCATCTTCAAATCAAAAAAATTAGTTAATATTGACCATGACCATGACATTGACCATGGATTGACCATGTAATGTTTTCTAGTTATTTCACTAAACGATCGCTGCGCGTTGACATATCATCTTGTTAGCAGTGAATTAACAACAGATTATTGATTATAGACTGGCCCGATGGTGCAGATGGTAGTGATCCTATCTTGTGCGCCAAGGGTTGTGGGTTCGATTCCCACCCAGATCAAATATTTGTATCATGATATTTATGTTTGTTCTATGTCTGGGTGTTAAGTATATGTATTTAAGTAGTATGTTTGTGATTCCTCTGGTGTCTGGTATCCATAACACAAATGCTTTAAGCGACTTAGGTTGATATAAGATATTTAGGGAATTTATTTATTTCGGTATACCACAGGGTTGCATATTGGGACCTAAATTGTACCAGATACATATAAGCCAGCAATGCTCGAGACTGCTCGAAGGATTAAACCAGGGTTAAAAGACGTGACTGACAGACCCAAATTCAGAAAAAAAAATAGGATTAAGAGATTTGTTTACATGTTAAAAAGGTGGGTTAAATGTCGTGCAGCTTAGGAAACTAAGAAAAGAATTAAACTGAGATCTTTTTACTAACCCAAAACTATCATTAGAATAAATATTTACTCAACTAAGGAAACATAAGCAATAAAAATCATATATACCCACAATGAGTATCACATATACACATATGCACACACACATAAAAACAGCTAGTTAAATATCTAACAAAATTGTCACAGTTTACAAAATATATTAACCTTATTCTTGTATTTCTCTTTGTAAAGTAGCTTTAACTAATACGTTTAATCATTTTAATAAGGTATTGTAAAAAAAGTGTTTAAACATCTGTATATATATCATAGTTTGTACTGAACACAGAATAATACAAAAACAATGGTTTCCATTTGTTATAAGTTATTGTTTTCTCTCCGTGTTATATGAAAGAGACAGACTTGTTACAAAGGTCATCAGAATTATTACCTTACTCACACGATTTCTACCTCCAAATTGGGTAGTGCTTGTATTGTTGTTTTTGTAGGGTGAGAGAGGCAGTGGAATTCCTGGGTAATGTGACACATTATATATTTAAGTCACTAAGTCTGTGGTGCTCATAAATAGAGCAGCTATACTTTGTGATAATACGAGCGAAAAAAAAGGATTAATCAATCTACTTACACGGTGGAATAGCGGTAAAGTAGAATAACACCTCCCCCTGTACTGTTGTTGTAAGGTACCGGAAAAGACAGGTTTCCAGTGGATATCCCACTCAAAACACTTGCCTAAATGCTACAAGGCAGGAGATACTCCACGTTACTCCTACCGTGAAGCAGCCCAGCGCGGCAATTATGAAAGTCCCACCGTTCTTGGATAAGTTAATGTCTACTAGTAGAACTATTATGGCTGCGATGGCGATTATAATAATGATCTACTTACGTGTGGCATGGCAACGTGTTTCGCTTGGCAGCATATTCCCTAAACACGGTGATTCCCCCGAGCCGAAGCTTGGCGGCCAAATTTTGTTGTTTTCTTCTTCAACCTTTAAGAGACCAGACTTTTTCTGCCGCCAGGCTGACATATCGTTTACTTTGCCGTACATACCAGACAGATCCAAAAATACCGTTGCGGAGGAGATCTTAAAGAAACGAATAATAAGTTAGTATAGTTCACGTTTACTACTCACGTTTGAGGTACTCTAGCTAATATACTCTTGGGAACTGATTTTCAGCAGCTAATAGAAATACATAAATACGCAAAATAAACTAACTGATTTTAAAACAAAACTAAGAACTCGCTCTAGTTTATTCTAACTGTAAAATGGGCTTAGATTAGTTTTATAATTACGTAGGACTAAGAAACGAATGACTGTGTCATTGTACTATTAAATAAATCAGATAACCTTACCCTTTTAGGGTCCGATATTTTCTTTTCATCGATGCATCCAACAGATTGGAAAGTCAGGGGACGGGTAAGATTCAGGCATCGAACTTCTGAGAACCGATGAACTGGGTCATCATCGGGGACTATTATCGGAGTGCACATGTGATCGGTTTTACCTTCTTCTTGGCAACAATATGTTTTCCACCTCAAGAAGTTAACTGCGAACAGATTAAGATATAAGTTGTACAGCCTTATCAAAAACTATATGATTGGTTAAGGCATAGGCATTTTATGGCGCCACATCCCACGTCACCTTGCGGCAGCTGTAGACACTAATACCAGTGAAAACAACCAAATACGACAGACCTTACCCTTTACTGAATAACGACTAGAATAGCGTGGATAAAATTCCACTTTCTGTTATCAGGTTGCAATCATGAAAAAGCTAGTCCTTTCAGTATTAAACACTGTGCTATTAAAATCAATATACAAAGAAAAGTGAAAAATAATACTATCGAATACGTTTTGTTATTGAAATAAATAATATAATATAATAAATCTATTCAGTCTCTATTGATTATCCAGATATTAAAAAAGTGAGCATATCTCGCTTACATATTTTTTTGGGTTTGTTATTGTCACTAGAAGGTTCTTGCGCCGAAAATTAGAAAATACGAGAAAATAGTCATTTTTACAGTTGATTAGGTTGGGAGACTTTGCTCTGTAAATATAGTTTAAATCTGATACATAGAATATTTTTTAATAATTATGCCATATTATATATCCAAAATTGAGACAGAAAAACGTCTGCCAGGTCAGCTAGATATTAATATATTTTTTTTAAGTAAATCCATATCCTATTGTTTGATACCATGTAAATGTAAAAATATAGTTAAAATAGTTTGTAATAGCAAGATAATAAATAATATTTACTCGTGTCATGAATTGAAACAATGTCGCCAGCTACGAACACGCCGAAGTACGTCACAAGCCTTGTGAATTTTCTGTTTGATACACGACCCTCAGCCAACGCCTCTGTTCGAAGTCTTCGAGGCAGAGGCTTGTCCTTGCCGCTTATGGCTTTTTTAGGCTCATCCGCTGTAGAAATAAAAAAACGATGTATTTTTTTAAAATAGTTCTATCAACCAAATTATTAATTATTACATCACTAGATATTTAGTATAAAGCAACTGGCTGTGTGAATTAGATCTTTCGAAAACAGATTTTAATGCGGTTTTTTATACGACATAATGATTATATGTATAATACATGCATAATAAAGTATAAATACACTGAGAATTTAAAAGTTTTTCAATTAATGTCGAAAATAAATACATTTTTTTACGATATATTGTATCGTAAAAAAATGTGTTTATTTACGACGCTATCGAAACCCGACGAAATAAATCAAAAAATCTACTGTAGTATTGTATACCTTAAAAAGGTCTACAAATAAATCTGCGATGGTATATAACTATTGCTTAGAGATAATCCAGTAAAACCATTATTTATAACAATGTAGAAAAGAATGTTATTTTTGTAAGAGTTAATATTTATTAAAACAGGTGTGGCCTTGTAAAATAATTAATGTCATTAAATGAAGCTTCTGAAATTCACGTGATAGAATTCAAGAAAATAAATGGTCACTATTAAATCATGAATACTAAATATGTTTTAGAATAGTTACCATATTCAAAATCAGAAGGTAGCTCCCTGACGAAAGGTGTGTGACCTCCGCCGCGGGAGGGGTACTGGAGATTGTTGCAGGTACCGTCCTGACGTCTACCTTCGTTAGGGTCACATGGCGCCACCTCCACAGCACACCAGCTTGGAAATAAGAACGTTTTTTAACTCTATCGGTTAAGCAGATTATGACGCAGTGGTTATCTGCATAATCCAATACCCAACATCTAAATTTTAGCAAGCAGAATGTTTGGCCCGAAGAGACAACAATCTGTTATGTACCCGAGTTATGGATAGATATAAATATGGAAGAATCAATGAGGAAGTCCAGTGCCCCTGCTGAGTTCGTTAAAATAGCAAATAGCAATACTTGCTTATGGCACAATCTTCTAAATTGTAGTCCATCGTACGTATTCTCCAATTACTTTATTTATTTAAATAATAATTGGAATTACATTGTAAAATAGACTTACAATGTTGTATTTGCATCCACCATTTCTTTTAGTTCTTCATCTGTCAAAATATATCCGTAATAAGAATGAAAGAAATCGGATTCATCGTTTCCTCCAGCGGATACTCCGCAGACACACAACAGTAGTACAAAAATCAACATGCTACTGATAATGCGTATCAGTGCATACGATGTTATAAATACACGATTAATGAGCCAAGTGGGAGAGTTTTTCAATTTATATTGCAATTTCTAAGCATGGTAGTGAGCGCCAAGTTTTCATAAGATATTAACCGTGTGCGTGAAATTTTTATGTAACGATGAAGTGCGTTAACTTATTTTTTTCAATCAGACTTAGTCGATAAACAAGTATATGGTCGGTGTGATAAAAAGCGTCACCACAGCCTATAACTGCTCGTATTATCACAACGATATTACTAACACATTGCCAACCTTGTGAATTGAAGATATTAGTGAAACAAGATCCGTAATTTCACTACCTCCCTTACTCTACAAATTGGAACACAGCAACGCAAACACTGCTATTTAGTGGTAGAAATAAATTAGAGAGAGGTGCCAATACAGACAGACAAACTTAGTATGAGATCTACTTCAAGAAGATTTATTTACTTTTTACCAAATCTTATTGTGGACTCAGTAATTTTTTTAAAACACTCGTTGTTAAACTAGTGATGATTTAAAAAAACTTTCTAATGTCCTATTTTATTAACAATCCAGTTATTTTTTAGTTTTTAGATAGAGTTTTTTGTTATGTAAAATTTTGTAATTTTAATGTTTTAGAAACGTTAAATCTTTTTTTTAAACATAAAGTCATCGTTTTATTTTTAGCTAAGAACATGTTCATTCTCCTAGCAAAGTTTTTTATTTTAATGTAAATAAGTAAATTTGATATAATACAGCGTTACTGCCTCTTTTTTTTCTTTTATTTGCAGTGATATTATTTAAATGCGTTTTCTTTAATAACTGAATCAAAACACCTGTGTGATGTGCGAAAGGAATTGACAATGAACATTATTTAAATGAGTTATTTGCTAATTATTCATTTGGTTAGTAATACATCTAATACATCTTACCAGTTTGTGTACGAGTAAATAGTAGAAGCAATAAAAACAATAGATTGAGACATACATGATATACGGGACAGGGATATTGTTAAAACCGATTTAAACTAGACTATTTGTTTATTTGACATTTGATAACAATATGCATATTTTTATTCAATAAATATAAAAAATATTTTAACTAGCAAACTGCCTCAAGGAATCTATAACTTTATCGTAATTGACTTCTACTTTTTTTTCCTTCTTTAAATGTTTCGCAGATATTTTCAAAAAATCTCTTCTCTAAAAATCTCTAAAATTTTATATTTTTATTCTCCCATTTTGGGCAATTGGATTTCCTTTATCACACTCTATTCGATTATAAAATGAAAAAAATATTTATTTTTATAGATGCTATATTTAATCAGTATTAAATGTACGTAAAGAGGTTTGTCAGCCCATGTAATATACGCCTATTTCAACAATAAAAATCTAAATATAGTTTCTAATAATATTTATTAGAAAAAATCAACTTGTCTCAAATGATACCTGAGTTGATTGTTTTCGTGATAGGACTTGAACCTGCAACTTTTCCATACCGGGACTGCGCTACCGTTATGCTACCAAGATAAGCGGACATGTCGAATTTTGCCTAGCATTATGTTTTATGCTGAAATGTAGGCGCCATTTCTTCGAGGTTCTTGACTGATACCAAGTCAAGTTAATTTTTTTCTAGTAAATATTATCTTAAATATAATCCAGCATTTACTATGCAAAAAGAATCTTAAAGTATTATTATCTACTAAATAATTATATTTTATACTAAAATCCTACTCCTAAATAACTGTATGTATTTTGAATTGTTGTACTTTTTGACGTGACAACGTCTTATAAATTGGTTTGCCGGGTGACACTTCAAGAAACTGCGTTACGCTCCGCTCACGTTATGCGCTCACGTTATGCGCTCACAATGAGAGCGAGTGAGAGGCACGCGTCCCTTCCACTCGGGCATGGTTAGCCCGCCTAAGAGCGAGAGAGACAGACATAAAAAGTGAAAGGCACGCGTCCCTTCCACTCGAGCACAGTTAGCCCGCCTAAGAGCGAGAGAGATAGGCATACACACCGGTTCATGTCTTGCGCTTCTATTTCGCTTAGGCGCCTGCATATTCACATTAAAATTATTTTACCACTCAAAGTCGTTGTCACGTAAAACTTTCGCCCGTATACCGACTTTACAGGCCAACCAATTTTTTTTATTATCTTTTTATTTACTTCAATAATTGATTACTTATGCATATAGTTATGCGTGCCTTTGTAAAAGAAACGAAATATTTTTTTGCATTTTCATTATAGTTTTAGAAATAATATTTTTGCCTAATCACATATTACTGTCGTTTCCAATTATCCGTATACAGAAAACAGTCTAATGAAAATAGCCCTTCCTTATAATATACATTACCCGAATCGATTCGGGCAGTTCTTAACAAGCCACTTTTTTACGATCTTCGACTTAATAGTTCGGTAAATATAAGTTTTAACACGTCGAATACAAAGTGCTAAGTTTAACAAGACTTATTTCATATGATAATTTATAAAGAAAAATTAGCCTTGAATGCTGTAGGAGATTTTTTTTCCTTAATTGCCGCGATGGAATGGCGTGGTGGCATTCGCAGTAGCCACTTTGCGACTAGGATGCTGCTGCCCATCCCCACCCTGCAGTAACCAACACCTCAGTCCAGAGGAAGGTACTATTATGCTCTGACGTACCCCAAGACTAACACCGCCGATACCCCACGGCTTTCTCAAAAAATTTATTAGTTAATGGTTATATCTAAAGTTACGCATACAGAAAAAATATTAAAGTATTATTATTAGGCTTTCTTATTATTTTTCGAATCTATTTATATCCTTGCATTTTACAATACAAAAGATAAGAATACTTTGAAATAAGACACATAAAGGTATAGGGAGGAAAACACGGATTTTAATAATAATATAATACTTTATTATAATTTTATTAAACATAAAATAAAATATCTATATCTATAATAATAATATATATTTATCACATAATGTTTCATTTATGTGAATTTGCTAAGCTATCTGCTAGGAACTACCAGCTGATAACTAAAGAATTTAGGTATGTGATCTGTTTCTAAAATACTCAAAATAAAATATAATAATAAATTAAAATATAATAATCACTCAGTGAAGTGAAGCTAAATTTACAAACGACTCTTAAGTCGTTTTCAGCTCATTTGGATTTTGATGCATACATAGTTTTACAATGATATTATCTGTCCATAGAAAATATTTAAACGGGCCTATTATTATTAATAAAAAAAATATCAAGAATAAAAAACAAATTTAAGAGTTGCATTTTGGATCCTTCCAAGCATTAATATTTATTTTAGGTATCTTCTTGCAGCTCTGCATGCTGTTGCTGAAAGACACAACATTATTTTAATAAAATGTTTAGTGAATTACATATAATTGCTAGTAAATATATACTTACAATGTTCCGGCTCGCAAAAATGCTTGCGGCTGTATATATTTTACCGAATCACCCACATCACATAGCATCCGAGCTACCGTAGCTTGCCTGATTTCTTGAAGTTGTTCTGAAAAGTATGACAGAAACTTGATGTATTTAAAAATAATAATAAAAGCTATTTTTTATTATTTGGCGTTTGGTTAATTTAAATTCTCAATGAAAGGAGATAAGATATATTTAAGTAAAGAAAAAAAATTACAAGAGCGACACGATATAAGACAAAATCTAAGCTGACAAAGTCACGAAAAAAAGATAAATAACCTACTCTTTTAACGGCTTCTATACTTTTTTTTTTATTTATTTTTTGTTCAATGTATTGGTTACCTAGCTAAAATTGTGGACGATCTTAGTCTGTAACAAACCGCATAACGCAGTCATTCTAATAAACGTAGCATTCACCGAAGGAGGCCTATAAATAGCAGTAGACGTCCTACTGTGAGCACAATAATGATAAATATGAATAACATTAACAGATAAACAAAAGAATATACAAAATTGACGTACTAAAACATAAACTACGGGCAAATCTGGGCCCTATTACAACGTTTAGAACTTAACTATAAATATCAAGAACATTGTATGAACCACAAGATTAGTATATACATCTAAATAAAAAAGGTCATTTAATTTAGTCACATATAACATATTGCGCTACGACATTTAAAAAGACGTATTCAAATGTAGTGAACATTTGAATACGTTGAGACCAGAGTCTCAATATAAATCAAAGAGAATACAGAATGGTTTTCTAGTTATTATTCTAATCATGAAATTTCAAAATATATACGTAAAAACCTATCTGCTATATAAAAACTCTCTGCCATTTTATTCAGTCGAATGCAAGTTTTGATTACAGTCAATTTTGGTTTTTAACGTACCAACGTTTCTTTGCCATGAATAAGAAACATTTGAATGTACAGTTTGTGTATAAATTATTTAATTATAACTTCTTCAGTGTTTTTTTTTAAATAGGACATAAAGATACTTAGAAATGAATAGAACTTAGAAATTCCACTATCAACTCTACAACACAAAAGCAAATTATCTACTCACCGTAATTAAAAGCATTTGGTCGGTCCTGCCTCTCGTACCAATGTCTATCGGAGGCTGTGCTTCGGATAAGTTGCTTAGTTAGAATGCAAGCCAGGGTGGAGGGTAAATAGCCCCCTGGAACAGGGCGTTCAAGCCAGATGCCGAGTAAAAGGTCTACATCTTCCACGTCTTCGTAGACGTCTTTTAGTTTGTCTATGCTCTAGAAGATAACATATTGCAATTATTTAAATAGTTATACCTCATGTGCTTTAAATTCTATAAATGGACATATATCAAACAAAAAATATATCTAATCTGTAATTAAGGGAACTTTTCCCTTAATTTTTTTTCGGATGTACTTATTGCTTGAACACACAGACTTGAAATGGAGCGCTACTGCAGAAATGTGCGAGACAGATATGCTTGCATAGTTGCGAAATCAAAGCTCGTCGTCCCTCAACAAATAGCATTTAGGAAGTAAATACAGGAAGTGGTTTTTTAATATCAGTTTGTACTTTTGCTGATGAAGGTCACGTAAACTTATTTAGTGACAAAGAGCTATCACCCATTTGATGTATTGCAGTATATCTTCGAAGATTACCTTTAAACAATCTGCAGTTAAAAATATTTCAACATCCAGTCAGATATTACATCATATATTCATGATATAAACTCAACCGCCATCGCAACATTGAGTCAGTTCGTTATTTATTTTAAAATTTTTGTGGGATTAAATATATACCTCTATTTCCATGACATCGTACAGATCATCGAAGTCATTGACTTGATAGCCCGAGCAAAGCTGGCGATAGTGTATGTAAGACGGAAAACCATACAACCGACCTTTATAAAGATCGTTGGAAGTTAAATCCACGGATCTTTGAATAGGACCTAGGCCGAGTTCTGAAATCTGAAAAGTGAAACCATATTGAAATTATATTTTCTAACGTTTACGCGTTCACTACTCATGATAAAAGCGTTATTTTTAATTACTTGTTTGAGCGTTTTAAAGACGTTAAAAGTTTTATTTGCAAATTTACATTAAGTCGGTAGTATCATTTATTAAGCCGCATGGAAATAATCCAAATTATGAACAAGATTATAGATTTAAGTTTAATCACGCATGACCTACGCATCTACGTATAAAGGCTATTCTGATGTGAGAGCTATATTATCTAAAAGTTGATGCATATAGTAGTAACCAGTACAAATATGAACTTACAAATTTTATTTGTTGGATAGATCAAGTGAAGAATAAGAAATCTAAACTTTTATTTGTAAAATATATATGTTGGTAAGGTTTTTCGGTATCGTTAAAACCAACCTGATACTTACATAAGGATCGACAACTTTGTCAATTTTCGCACAAGGTTGTCTGAAGGCACCTTGAGTGATTTCATCCATGTGGTCATCCAAGCCCAAGTATCCAGTCCTCAATGTCATATTGACAACAGGTATTTTCCTTAGATAGTTGCCATTTTTGTCAAACATTCTATAAATCAATGTCAGAAATATTACAAACTTTGTTCATTATTAATCTTTTACCATTGGTAGCTACTGACCTGACCATCCAATCCTGATTTGACTGCCTACAACGGAGGATGGATGTCCTACACGTTTCAGATTTTCTGTTTGATTTTTCCACGATTGGAATTGTTTTTTTTATTATTTGGTGTTGAGATATTTAGTATTTTTTTAGTAATTATATTCACATAATATTTTGTAAATTGACCTGACTTTCTGGTAATTCGCTTAAAATATTTGTAGTACGGATTTCAGACAACAGAGAAATCACAAATGTGATACTCAAATATATATTTTGAACACCCAGACACAGAAAAAATACAAATATTATCATGTGATATTATTATTTGTCCTGTGGGTAGGGATCGAACCCACGACCCCTGGCGCATAAGAAAGAATCACTACCATCTGCGCCATCGGGCCCGTCTATATATAATAATGTCATTCTCACTAGGGAAGTCCCTATGCAAGACATAGTATTAAAAATTGACGCTAATATTTGGTAATGTAATATTGTACTTACTTGACGAGTCCTTCTTCAAGTGTATGCATATAACGCCATACATACGAAAACTCTAATGCAAGTGCCGGTGACAGATTTTCATCATAGGTATCTCTAAAGTCAGAATCAAATGATATGACACCGTCTCGATACATGTTGAATTGACCTGATGATTACACATATTAAATGAGACATATTTTTTATTTATTTGTTTAGCGGAAAACCAACAGCTACATACACGTACAAGATAAAACAGTTTAAGATACATTAAGCCAGTTACAGGTTTTCATGAATATAAATTAAATAAACTAACTTAAATACAGCCATCAAGCAATTAATATTATTATATTTATTTATTTGATTAACTATATATAGTATTTATTGACAAATCAGGTAATAGAATAAAATAGAAATAAATTATCAGAAAATAGAAAATATATATACATAATAATAGTATAAGTTAATTAATTATATAAGATGTATACGAATAATATTTTGATTCATAAAAAATAATTTTTAATCAAGAACATTCTTCTTGATTTAAAATAAATTTTCACAGTAATATATCTAGCGAGAGGCTTCTAGAAACCTCTGAATTATGTTAAATTGGCGTAACGACTGGTTGAAAAAGTATAATTGCTAAATTATTTGGTATGCTGTGTCTGTAAGTTTTTTTTAGATGTTCTTAATTTACTCATTTATTTTATTGTTATCTATTCTGAAATATTATTATTCCTTTAAGATATAAAACAAGTCACTTTTATTTATCAGCTGTATATTGCTATTTCGTACTTTTACAAGTTACTTTTTCTATTACGTACTTCGGACTGGTCAATATGTTATGAGTTTTTTTAGGCACTGCAAATCTTTGCGGAAATCGTACAGTTGTTGTAAAAGTATAATATTCCTTTTTTCTTTCCTTTTTTGGTTTTTAACTTCATCCAGATCAACTGGTGTTAATGAATAATAAATAAACTTCCAAATCCACCCAAAACTTCGAATACGTCCGCAGTAAGTAATTTTTGTAAGACGTAAGGTTGTATGTTATTGTTTTTTTAGCTCTGAATGACTGTCCTCAGTGTACAAAATCTGTATGAATTTCAATAAATATAAAGCCCTGTTGAGGAATGAACAAATAAAAATAATTAGTTAGATTGAAAATAAGAAAGAATACCGAAGTATTAAGAGTTATATAGGTAATCAAGAATTCTTAGGTATTCTTTCTGATTTTCAACGTAACATAGCGACTGCAGTAAGATTGTCTTATTAAATCTTTTGGCGTTTGATTATCAGTCGTCAGTAGGCTAGTTTAATTACAACTTAGAGTTCTTAAGGCATAAAAACAAATAAAAAAGTTACCTAGAAGCAGTGGAAGGAGTTCGTAGTATAAGATTTGAGTGTATACAGCAATATTTATATCCTTAGCCGCTTCGAAGATTCGTTCGTCGCTCCAACAAGGATTGATCTTGCCCAGTCTGGAGGCGAAGAAGTTGTGGTACCTCCAGAACCAGACGGCAAAAAGGTTAGCTCCGAGAACAGTATTTATACCTGGTTCAGCTAATAACAAATAAGAATTGAAAGTCATTACTGAGGTATTTCGACGAAGTTTAAAAAGTAAAGAGGATGCAGCTGCTTATCTCCGTCTTGTGCGTGCGCGCTACGCTGTTGCCTTTGGATATACCGACTTCGGCCAGTTCTGTCACCACAGACGCCTTTAACAAAACCTGGTGCGATTCTACTCTGCCGGTACATCACGGTAAATTACCAATGTTTACTAAAAAACTAAACGAATCGGTGCTTAATACTTAAAGAATACTCACTAAATAAACAACCTAAATGATTTTATCAGAGACTAGCTGTGCCCGCGACTTCGTCCGCGTTTTTTGGGTACCATACCTATTTACTTCAAATTATATAAACTTTGAATGTCACATTTATTTATATCGAATCAATGGCCTGAAAAATAAGTTTTAAGTTTCTAGCTCTAAAAATAGCGATCCATGCAAACAACTTTTCATCCCCCCTTGCAACCCCTTACAACCCTTATTTGGAGTTCAAAAATAGCCTATGTCCTTTCTTAAGGTCTAAAGATTGTCTATGCCAGATTTCATCAAAATCGGTTGAGAGGTTTAACCGGGAAAGCGTAACAGACAGACAGACAGACAGACAGACAGACAGAGTTACTTTCGCATTTATAATATTAGTAGGGATGTCAACTGATTGAAAGTAACTTCAGTACTTCACAACGTAACCATCGTTTAAAAGCCTGCATTAAAAATTGGGTTAAGAGGAATGATTAATGTTATTATCGAGACTTCTTCTAATCAAATCAACATTCTTGTATTAGAGTCTACTTTAATACAAGAAAATTTATTGAGTACAGCTCAATTTGACTACTCAGATGGTTTTTATGTTTTATAAAATTATTTATTAAGAATGGACCAAATTCTTAGTGGTATAGTTGTAACTAAATCTAAATCAACTAAAAAAAATATACAAGTATCCTTATTAAGCTTGTCGGTTACACAGTTTATCATACTGAAAATAATCAATTACAGAATAATGGGTAAATGTTAAATTAAATTCTTAAATTTCATGTCAACAAACTATACTAAATACGAATTTTTTGCTAATTGGAATGGCTAATATTACTTTACCTTCGTTTAATAAATAAACAATTTTCGGATAACCCAGGACGTTGGAGTTGGAGAACTTTAAATAGATATTACACAGATAGACATCGGTACTCTGACAAATATATTACATGTATGTTAGGTCGCATTAAGTCTCCTACCAGCACCTGTACTGTCATAGAGATAGAAAACTATTTGGTCCACTTATGCTAAAAACCAGACTGTCAGGATCACGCAAACAGATTTAGATTACCAACCATTTTAACTTGCACTCAAACTAAGAAACGGTAACTTAATTTAATTAATAGACGATTAAAATGAGCTTAGGTGTCAATGACAGCAATATTTACAGATGAAGGGAAGGTCAATCAATACTCGCATTGGTATAATTAAATAAACAGTAAAGAATCGCACGATTACCAAACAAGTTTCCAAAAAGGTAGAATCATCAAGCCATGGATTAGGACCGGCATACTACGTTGTATCTAAAATCGGGATGTAATACATCTAATACTGAGAAATAGTTGGATAATAATCATTTATTATTTTTAATATCAGATATAGGATTTTGTTAGGGTCTTTCAAAGGACCTGGGAAATTAAATGATGACCTATGAAAAATCAGTACTTAATAAGACATAAAATATTTCCAAGGCAACGTGTAGTATAATAAAAATTGACATTAAACACTAAATATTCGAAGATTGCGCCGTACAAAATATTGGAAATGGATGAGGACAGAAAGTCTGCAATAAATCTTCAATAAAGTTTCGATTTATATCATAAAACACTAAACTATCACGAGACTGATATTTACTTTAGTAAAGAATACAAAGATTACTCATACGCACACTCAATCACACTCACTCACACACACAAGAAAAAACATGCACACAAACACACACGCTAACACAAACTTACTCGTGTACAAACAGTTAGTGAAGCAGAGTTTTTATATGTAATAAGTTGTAACAGTTTAAATAAATGATTAGTCATATTCTTTTATTTCTCTTTGTTTAATTAATATAGGGCTTTAATTATTAAGTTTATTAATTTAAATAAGGTATTGTAGTATAAAGTGTTTTAACATCTGTATAAACATCATGAATTGTATCGTGAATAGAATAATGTAAAATAATAGTTCTCGTTTATTATAAATTACTATTTGTTCTCATCGTATTATATGAAATAGGTAAACTTTTACAAGGGCGTCATAACTTACCATTTCATTCTCACCATTTCTACCACCAAACAGTAATACTCGCATTGTTCTATTCCGGTTTGAATAGTGAGAGAGGCAATGGAACTATTAGACAATGTGATATAATATAATGACGTCATTAGATTGGCAGCTCTTCTCAATAGTACAGCAAAGATTTTGTAATTACACAAACGTACATAGACTATGGTGAGATAGATACAGTAATTACAAAAAAATCCGAATTATCTACTCAAGTAGGGTACCGGCAGTTTAAAAACTTCCCCTATAGCAGATGTTGTAAGACGTGGTTGAGGTACTGAAAACGACAGGTTCCGAGTGGATTTTCTCACTCGAAATAGTGTTGCTCCACTGCTACACGGCAAAGAAGCGGTTTTCTCATAGCAAAGCTATGCTTTGTGATTACAGCAATTATATTTTACCCTGTTTATGGTTAGGCCGAAGTCTATCAGTGGACGTACTATAACTGCTGGGATGATGATAATATTTTATCTACTTACGTGTGGCATGGCAACGTATTTCGCTTGGCAGCTTATTCCCTAAACACGGTGACGGCCCCGAGCCGAAGCTTGGTGGCCAAATTTTGTTATTTTCTTCTTCGACCTTCAAGAGACCAGACTTTTTCTGCCGCCAGGCTGACATTCCGTTTATTTGACCGTACATACTTGACATATCCAAAAACACTGTTGCTGAGGAGATCTTAAAATCAAACAATAAGTTTTCTTTATATACATAGGAATATCTTCTATTTGTACAAGATTTTTTTGGTGTGAACAGCACATAGAAATACATAAACACACATAAAAAACAAAGATTAAGAGTTACTTAAATAGTATATTTAACTTTTACATTTTACATGTTGTATAATTAAAAAAAACAATGTGAAATGAATATTTAGAATTACCTTGAAGGTAAACTGGGCTCTGACAAATTCTGAGTTTAGTTACGTAGGACTATGATCTAGGAACAACTGCGTCAATGTACTATTAAATAAAACATATCACCATACCCTTTTAGGGTCCGGTATTTTCTTTTCATCGATGCATCCAACAGATTGGAAAGTCAGGGGACGGGTAAGATTCAGGCATCGAACTTCTGAGAACCGATGAACTGGGTCATCATCGGGGACTATTATCGGAGTGCACATGTGATCGGTTTTACCTTCTTCTTGGCAACAATATGTTTTCCACCTCAAGAAGTTAACTGCGAACAGATTAAGATATAAGTTGTACAGCCTCAAACAGTTGTACAGTATCAAAAACTACATTTTTGTTTAAATTTGTAATAGCCAAATACAGTTATGTGATACTATGTAATCATAAAAAGCATTTTTGTATTAACAGTTTATAATACATAGATAATAAATATTTACTCGTGTCATGAAGTGATACGATGTCACCAGTTAAGAATACGCCTAGGTACGTTACAAGCCTTGTGAATTGTCTGTTCGATACACGACCCTCAGCCAACGCCTCTGTTCGAAGTCTTCGGGGCAGAGGCAAGTCTTTTCCGCTTACGGCCTTCTTAGGCTCATCCGCTGTTAAAGTAAATATATTTAGTACTTTATTGGAAAAATGCAAATAAACAATTGATTTATTGTTACATATTTATATATTTAAATTAATTGTACTTCATCTATACGATAAAGAAATGTAATACTGTGAATTGATTATTTTCATGTAAAAAGGGTTGTTCGAGTTAATATTTATTAAAACAGGTCCAGCAATACTCGACAAATCGACCGATATTAAAGAAAGTTTCTAAAATTCAAGAAGATTTGTAGTCACTTTTAAATCATGAATACTAATTATGTTTTACAAAATTACCATATTCAAAATCAGAAGGTAGCTCCCTTACGAATGGAGTATGACCTCCGCCTCGGGAGGGGTACTGGAGATTGTTGCAGGTACCGTCCTGACGTCTTCCTTCGTTAGGGTCACACGGCGTCACCTTTACAGCACACCAGCTTGGAAATGAGAAAAAATTTTAAATTCTATCGGTAAAGGAAATGTTTGTCGCATGATCTAATGCCAAACTTCTAAAGTTCAGCAACGAAATGGTTGGCCTAACATTGATTATCTAGATTTTCTCCATGCTTTGAAAGGGCCACCAATCCGCAATGAGGCCGCGTCGTTCATATCCATCGAGTACACTTTATAAGTATTGGTGAATCGATTCCAAAGCCTAGTATTCCTGTTGTGCTAAGAAAGTAGAACATTAGCCTAGTTACAGGCACTTTCGAATATTCAAAAAACAATGACATTTCTGACTTTACGCATTTACGTATGCAAACAGAGTACCACATGAAATACGTCATCGTTAGATTAGGTTAGATACATTTGGCGATCCAAATACATAAAAGAAAATATTAATTAATTACCATTTATACATACATGGATACAAGTCCAGAGACTAACAACGAAAACAATTTTTTTTGAAATTTTTTTATTTTTTTTATTTACATAATCACTTTTTAAGGTGACAATGGTTCCAACGCTTTTCCAATTTTTCAATTCCATGTTTATAAAAAAAATATCTTTCGCTTCAAAATAAGCTTTAGTTTCAGCAATGACCTCCTCATTTGAGCCAAATCTTTTATCCCGGAGCATTTTTTTAAGATCAGCAAAGAGCCAGTAGTCACTGAGGGCTAAGTAGGGGGGAGGGAGCAAATCAAAGCCCAATTCGTTCAATTTTACCATTGCTTTCATCGACTTGTGGCAGCGTGCATTGTCTTGGAAAAAAAGGATTATTTTTATCTGCATGTGCAGTCGTTTTTTTTGCGATTTCCTTCTTCAAACGCACCAGAAAGTTAATATAATAATCATTGTTGTTCGATTTACCTTTTTCGCGGTAGTCAATGAAAATCACGCCATGCGTATCCCAAAAAACTGACGCCATGACCTGACTGCTGCGTTTTCGGACGCTTCGGACGACTTTCGCCAGCTGTGCGCTACTCATGATGACTGCCGCTTCCACTCTGGAGTGTAGTGATGTATCCATGTTTTGTCCATTGTCACGTAACGATGCAAGGAATCTTTTTTGTTGCGATAAACAGCTTTTTAAATCATCGACTCGTTGCTCTTTTTGTTCCATCGGAAGCAACCGCGGCACCCAAATGGAAATAACCTTTTTTTTGGTCAATTTTTTATGAAGGATAGTAAATACACTTCCATATGATATCTGTGTCATCTCAGCAATCTCACGTAGCTTTACGATCTTTCATTACAATTTTTGTCACTTCACTCACATTTTCCGGTGTAACGGTTTCCACAGGTCTACCCGAGCGTTCCGCGTCATTTGTGTCGGTACGACCACGTTCAAACTCGGCAAACCACAGACAAATCGTTGCTTTTAATGGACAAGAGTCGGGTATGATTTTTCCATCCATTGTTTCGCTTGCAAGGTATTTTACACATTAAAAACAATGTTTTATCAGAACATGAAACTCGGTTTTTTCCATTTTTTAAAACTGACTACAAAATGACTTTACTCCAACTCAGCTGTTTCTAATCCGATCGACTTAAAATTTTGACACGTTTCAAGTAAAAGTTAGTACTCTAGAAAGACGTGGTTACTAGTTTACTACGAGTGCCATCTCTGGGCTAGTCTCGGGAGATATTGATCCATGTGCTATATTACTGATGTCACGAATAGGCAACCTAAGCAGACTAACCCGGATAGGAAGCACCCGTTATCAAGTATTACGCATAAGTCTACCATCATACCAAACCATATTCAAGGGAATCGGATGACCCACCGCACGATGCCGATCCCGCAGAGACATCTTAGCGAGAATGACATTTTGAGAACAGATACCGCTAGGTATTCAAAACGTCCAACAAGAAACATTAAAAGGCAAATATACCGCGTTTCAAGCCGTTAAAAAGTAGTTTCATTAAAAGTAATAAACGCATAAATATTTAGAAAATTAATACATAATTAACTAAAAAAGCTTTACAAAAAAAGATTATACATGAATATTCTTTGGAAATTTATATTATTATATTCAGGCATTTTTATCTTCGAGACAATTGTTTATTAGAACGACTTTATTACGAAGTGACAAAACATGGATGCTAAACGGATTTCTTTTAGTACAAAACACTTAGTCTTACTGATTTAAAAGTTTTTCCTAGTCTATATTTATATAATGGAATTTTATTCTTATTTCTTGATTTGAGAAAGGGTATATTAGTGTTTTATCAAATTTATGCGGATGACAAAAAGAATACAATAGTATTAACCATTAACATTCCACTGCTGGACAAAGGCCTCCCAAAAGTAGTGGGAATATAGCCCGTAATAATACTTATATACATATGTTTAACACCCAGACACAGAACAAACACAAATATCCTCAAATAAATATTTCCACAAATATCCCCAAATAATATTTGGGTAGAAATCGAACCCACGATCCTTGGCGCGCAATATATAATCACTACCATCTGCGTCATCGGGACCGTCATTGTAATTCGTAACATTCAATTGCTAATTTAAAACTTACTGCAAGTGTCTTATTTATATCGTAATCGGTTCTGTACGATCAGGGTTAAAAATAAAAAAGTGTCATGCGCAAACAAGATTATCTTGCAAGGATATTTCAAAAAGTATAGTATTTTTATGGTATTTATATATATCAAAATAAGTATAATAATACTATGCACAATATACTAAGAGAATAATAAGCTAAATCTTAACTATTTAGTATTTTATTTATTACGAGAGTACATAAAACAACAGAAATACGGTTGTTGGGTATTTCATAGATCAGAGACCGAGTGCGCGTCTTTCAACGTCTTTATTAACTTTTAGTACCAGCGTTATTATTTATTTATTAAAACACATTAATTTCTTCTATACACTTTCAATCGCAAATAATAGGTACGTTGTCTTTAAATAAACAGAAGAAATTATTTATAAGCTGTATTTTTCCGTATTGTCAATAAAAATTCTTAAAAAGAACCAAGAGTTCAAAATAAATTAAAATTTGGAATGCAGTATCTTGATAAAAGAAAGGAAACTGTTCTCGATGGATTAGAAAACTTAAATAAAAGTTAATTTTATTTAATGACTCCGTTTGAGTGACCTTATTTTATAGAGAGAAGAAAATTGACGTGTCAAATAAGGTCCCAGTATAAAGATGTTTGAAATCTGAGACAAGTTGTTTTTTTTTCTAGCTAAAATTAGACTTACATATAATAATAGACTTACAATGTCGTGTTAGCATCCACCATTTCTTTTAGTTCGTCATCTGTCAAAATATATCCGTAATAAGAATGATAGAAATCGGATTCATCGTTTCCTCCAGCGGATACTCCGCAGACACACAACAGTAGTACAAAAATCAACATGCTAGTGATAATGCGTATCAGTGCATACAATGTTATGAATACACGATTAATGAACCGAGTGGGAGATTCTACGATTTATATTGCAATTTCAAAGCATGGCAGTAGAACGCTAAGTTTTCATTCGATATATTATTGAATATATTAGAACAACTGTTTTCGACGAGCCCGATGGCGCAGATGGTGGTGATCCTATCTTTTGCGCCAGGAGTCGTGGGCTCGATACCCACCCAGGACAAATATTCATATGATGTAATTTGTGTTTGTCCTGTGTCTGGGTATTAAAAATATGTATTTAAGTATTATATTTGTGATTCGCCTGTTGTCTGATGTCTGTAACACAAGTGCTTTAAGTGACGTACCACGGGGTCAAGTCAATGTATGAGATGTTGTGTAAATATTTATTTTCGTTTTTTATAACTCTCTATATTGTATGATAATTATCTAACTATACTATGAAATGCGTTTACGTACCTTTGCTGTTTTTCAAATGTTATTTTGGATATAACTGTTTCTTATTTCTCATATTTATGTATTATTCAGTCCTATTTAATTTATAATTTGGCGACTATTATACCTGAAATATTATAATATTAAGGTTGTCCTTAGTAAAAAAAAATGCATATGATTTGTATTGAAATATATACACCAACATTTCCTTATAATTTCAAGTGTTTGGGTAATCATAGTATGATATAATAGAATGAAGTTTTATATCAGGACTAATATTTGATTACCTATTTTCTAAGGTAATATGATTCAAAGCGCTATCCTTGTTGGCTATTGCGTAAAGCAGTGTGGACTGAACTAGGTCCACGCTGCTTTACGCAGTACGATTTAATTAAATGTCATAGCTATAGTCAAGCAAGACATTACTATCAGAGGTTAAATCAGCTCTAAATTCTTTGTTCTTAAAATAAATATTGGATAAATGATACAACTGGAAACTGATCTAGCAGTAATGACCGTATTCCGAAACCGTTTTATCTAAAACTCTATTAATCAAATAGTTGTAAACTACACAATTTTGTTATTTTTTAAGCACAAGTTTATATCGATGTTCCTTTTTTCCATTTCTATATGTATCGTTAACATAATACATCGTGACTGTCTCTTTTATTTCTGTATTTGCACTGAATTGTTATTTGAACAAGTTTTCTTTCATAGCTGAATGTTAACACCTGTGTAATGTGCAAAAAGGAATTGATAATAAACATTATTCTAATGTGTTGTTTATTAATTGTTCGCTTGGTTGCTATAAGTAACGTAAACATATATCTCAAGAAACTATAAACTAAGCTATACGTCAATTTGATAATAATGAATTTATATAAATATACGTGAATCCATTCGAAACCGCTTAAATACTATAGGGTGAGGATGGGTAGCAGATTCCTCGTCTCGAAATTGCACTCTGCGATTGTCTCCATGCCTACCCAGCGCAGCGATTATGGTAGTCTAGGGAGGCCTTTATCCAGCAGTGGACTTTCTATAACTGATATGATGATCATGATGAA
The DNA here is from genome assembly GCA_020976665.1 of Heortia vitessoides. Classification (NCBI taxonomy): domain Eukaryota; kingdom Metazoa; phylum Arthropoda; class Insecta; order Lepidoptera; family Crambidae; genus Heortia; species Heortia vitessoides. The sequence continues at coordinate 1,962,552 of JACJUM010002819.1, forward strand.
AAAAAAGGTGATATTATATAACCTAGGTCCTGGTCTGAAGATTGGGTAACCAAACGCGTGATAGACAAATGGAAATGTAATTTTTATATTTATCATTGTATGGACGTATGGATTTCGCATAGATCAGGGGTAAGTAAATAATTTTATAGTATTTCCCTCAAACGCCACGATAAAAATTGGTTGCCTGTAAAGTCGGTATACGGGCGAAAGTTTTACGTGACAACGACTTTGAGTGGTAAAATAATTTTAATGTGAATATGCAGGCGCCTAAGCGAAATAGAAGCGCAAGACATGAACCGGTGTGTATGCCTATCTCTCTCGCTTGTCTCTCTCGCTCTTAGGCGTTCTAACTGTGCTCGAGTGGAAGGGACGCGTGCCTTTCACTTTTTATGTCTGTCTCTCTTGCTCTTAGGCGGGCTAACCATGCCCGAGTGGAACGGACGCGTGCCTCTCACTCGCTCACATTGTGAGCGCATAACGTGAGCCGGTCGTAACGCAGTTTCTTGAAGTATCACCCGGCAAACCAATTTATAAGACGTTGTCACGTCAATATGCATAACTCAATCAGTATAAAAATATATCTTCTTCATCATCATCATGTCAGCTGTAGGATGTCCACTGCTGGACATAAACCTCCCCAAGTGATTTCCAATAGAACCGGGTGTATGCAACTTATGTCCAACGCAAATTTGCGGTTGTAGTTAGATCGTCTGTCTACCTTGTGGGTGGGCGTCCAACGCTGCGCTTGTCGGTACATGGTCTCCATTCCAGAACCTTATGGTTCTATCAGCTAGCTCCATAATGTATCTCAATATAAAGTTATTTTGGCCTTAACTTCCACGTAGTGGTAAAAGATTGTAGCTTCCCAATCACAAGCTCAACCAGCTATGGAGAGAGCAATGCTCGGAGTATCTTTGCGCGATCGAATCAGGAATGAGGAGATTCGTAACAGAACTAAAGTTATCGACATTGCCTTGCCGACGAGTTGAAATGGCAGTGGCCTGGGCAATTGGTACGAAGAACCGATGCCCGATGGAGTCATAAGTTTCTGAAATGGAGACCATGCGCACCATCAAGCGCAGCGTAGGGCGTCCACCCGCGAGAATGACGCGATGAACAGACGATTTGATTAAAACCGCAGGATTGCGATGGACACAGGCCGCATACAACCGGCCCTATTAGAGATTACTCCGGGAGGCAGTGGACGTCCTATGGCTGATATGATGGTGATGAATCGCAATGGAGATGCTGTGGTACATTACTGCTCTGCGTATTTAAGCTACTAGAAGGTTAGGCAAATTTATCACAATTTTGACTAAAAAATACCTTTTTACATATACGATTAAGAACATATTCTCTGTGTTTATTTCTAACGTATTATGTAAATTTTTTAATGTCTGTAAATAAAGTAAAGACAATTTATTTAAATTTAACGAACTTATCTTTTACATACATACAGTGTTCTATCGGGGTAGGCAGAGACTATGGATCTCCATTAGTCGCATTAGTCCTTTTAATATTAGAACTTCTAAAAATAGCAGAGGTATTAAAGAAGAGACAGGTTTTTTATACATCTTCTACCTGGTTAAAATATGTACGCTTAGGTCGTCCTATACAATCTTTCTATTTATGATTCTATATATACTCGTATATATGTGTGCAGTCATTCTACTATCATATATCCTATTTACGTATACAAACCATCTCAACATTCCTTTCTCTATTGTTGTCACTACATCAGCTTTTACACAATAGTGGTCTCTCGATAATAATAATAGTTTATTTGTTTTTTTTCAAGTAGATAACAATTGTCATCTTTATCTTAGGGGATGCTGCCCAGCAGCCTCTCTGTCGAGAAAAAAACCTCCTTTCTTGGGGATGCGTATGTCCAGCAGTAGACTTTCAATGGCTAACTTGATGAACATTATCATCCACAGGATATTATTTTGTCACCAAAGCTGTTTCAATTGTATTAATTACGGGTAAAAAAATAATATGCACACCACGCAGTCTACTTACACAATGCACATCAGTAAGCTCATAAAAGTAAGATAAAATATTTTTATACAACTACTCGTTTATCGGCTTTAAAACATTACCTCAGAAGATGCAACATCTGTTGCCTATCTTGAGAACAGTTGCCGCAAGCTTACCAAAATGTGGAACAAATAACATAAAGAGTTATTTAAAGTCGTAAAAAAACATTATTGAGAGTAGCGAACGCGTAAAAGTAAGAAAATATTACAAACAGCGTTGTTTTTCTATGTTTCCTGAGTGTCGCACCAACATTCCATTTGCCAAGAATTGGCGACAGTGAGGTTTGATAAGAAGAGCGTAAAAAGTAATAGCATGTATTTTGTTAATAATATATTATTTTATATAATGCATTGTTGAAACGGTGCTTCGATGGAGAATGTTTTTTATGAAACGAGATTCCAGGAAAACGACGATCGAGATATAAATTAATATATCGGAGAACATCATACATTGACCTGGACTCAAGATAAATCGCGTAAATTACTTGTGTTATGGACATCAGACAACAGAAGAATCATAAATTGATATCATAATCATAAATACATATTTAACACCCTGACACAAAAAAATACAAATATTCAACTTATAAATGTTTGTCCTGGGTGGGGATCGATCCTTGGTGCACCAGATAGGATCCTACCATCTGCGCTAACGGGGCCGGCTACTATTCTTGGGAATATCTAATCTATCTTATTTAATTATATCTATATATAAAAATTTCATGCCGCTGTGTTTATTCGGAATGAAATTCTAAGCCACTGAACTGATTTTAGTATTATTTAATCTTTCATGAGAGGATAATTTATATCTCAATTTATAGTTCCAGTATTTTTTTAAAGACACACAAAGATAAAACAGTGTAAGTTTTACACAATTATAAATTGTTACATAGTTAAAATAGAATGTAGGTTTTGTATAACTGTATATGCAAATGTAAAAATTGCCACACAAAATCGACGGTTCCGATGGCGCATTTGGCAGTTCATCCTTATCATACTCGTGTCGTGAGGGTCGTAGGTTTGATTTGAAAAACAAATTCTAGATATCTGTGTTTGTTCTGTATCTACAGACACGTGTAAAATTTATATTAAGGTATTTTTTTTAATTCTCTGTTGTTTGATATCCGTAACACAAGTGCTTTAACACATGTGCGTTTTGCTACATACATTCCAAATTAATTTACATTTTATTCATATTTTAATTCTAAAAATCGTTAGTTGTCATTATTTATTTATCTTGAGAGGCATTATCAGTAATATTTTTATTTAACTACTAGTTTTCCGCCCGCGATTTAATTCGTGAGATTTTTACTTTGTATTTAATCCCTAAGAATATTTTGTTATTCCGGGAAGAAATCTATGTCGCTCTTGGACAGCTTATCTATGAAAAAGTCGTGTAAAATAAAAAGGCCGACCTTTTCCACGGAAACAAGTTTTGGGATAAAAGTACCTATGTGTTATTCCAGACTACGAAAAATCTTTATATCGTATGATATGTAGTTCTGTTTCGTTGTTCTGATGTGAAAGAGTATCAAACATACATTTAAACAAACAAACTTGGGTTTATAATATTAGTGAAGACCAGCAGCTTGCCCTTACTATGTCCACGTGTTATTCTTTCGATTCCGTCACATCACGAGTTTTGATTTATTTTGTTTATATTGACGTTGACAATTTACGTCCACCGTTTGAAAAAAAAAGTGTTCATTTATTTTAATAAAAAAATTAAAACCTATCACGACTTAAATAATAAATTTTTATTACAGTATCACTGTTTCTCTTTATTAGAACTAAGTTTGCTTTAAGGAAAATACGAAAAAAGGATAAACCTAATTGGTCATGTTTTTTTATGTTCTAAAGTCAACAAACAAACATGCGGTTAGCTTACTGATAAACGTGACCGCAGCCTATAGACTCGTATCATCACGAATAAACTTCTTTTTGTGTTGCCATTATAAAATTGACTTAATCGCATAATTCTTACCCAGCATAAGATCGTCGACCTTAACATTCAAATGATATTTTATAATTGATTTAAATATTTTTGAAAGTCAAAGAAGTATGTTATGAGCGTGCGCAAACGCATTTAATTGCATATAACAATGATCCGCTGAATTATTCATTAGAAACTATAATTTAAACAAACATCTGAATTTTGTTCCAAGATATAGAAAAGAGAACAAAAACTAGCACGTTTTTAGAAGCTACTGAGAAATGAATCATCAACATATGATCTTGTTTTTGCTGTGTACGTAGTTTCGCGGCATGCTTGGTGACGAGTATATTTATTTTGACACATTTAGTGGTATATGAGATTGTCTGACTTCATACTTCTTGATTTCATACTTCTGGTATTCATTTTCAATGAATACTAGAAGTATGAAGAAGCAAATGCAACATTGTAAGTATATAATAAACAATATTAACCATAATATAGAAAAATAAAAATTAATGTTATTGTTAAGCGCGAAAATAAGAAATCCACTTTGGATCTCTTACAAAGGTCATCTGCATTGGCACCTCATTGTCACCTATTTGTACCGCCAAATAGCAGAGCTTGCATTGCTGTGGGGGTTTGAAGGGTATGAGAGGCACTGGAATTACTGGGTAAATATACATTGAATCTTCAGTTCACAGGGTTGACGACACGCTAGTAATATCCTTGTGATAAAACTAGCGTCTAAAGGTCACGTTTTCCATCAAACGAACCGTATTCGTTTGCTAACTACATAATATAATAATAATAATAATAATAAATTTCCACAACATCTCATACATTGACCTGACTCCGTGGTAAGTCGCTTAAAGCACTTGTGTTACGGACGCCAGACAACAGAGGAATCACAAATATACTACTTAAATACATATAATTTACACCCATACACAGAGCAAACACAAATATCATCATATAAATATTTGCTCTAGGTGGGAATCGAACCCACGACCCCTGGTGCACAAGACAGGATCACTACCATCTGCGCCATCGGGCCCGTCGCCGTATAAACAATACCAATTATCATCGCTGTGATACCATACTGGCACACCATGTATAAATGTAGTGACTGTAAGTTACTTCTTATTTTCAATATAACCGTTTCTTTGTAATACTTTTCTTTGGCACCAAAATTCGTAAGATACAAACAGTTTTACCTTCATACATTGTACTTTGATTTAATAATCGATGGTTTCGTTGCTAGACCACTCAGACGTCAATTCCAGCACCACCTAAAAAAGAGGGCGGATTCATAGATATACCGCGCGTTTAGCTACGGTCGCGCCCGCAAGTTTCGCGGAATCTGAGCGAGATCGACGGCGATCGCCCGAGGGCGCCTTTAAAGGCTCAACCTAGGCTCGGGCGGCCATCGTTGAATTTCATTTTAAAATTCAGCAAAAGAGGACAGACGGACATGATTTCGTTGTTTAATATCTATCTATATTGAAATAATGAAGGGAAAGAAGGGGGAGCAAGGGGAGAGTCATGTTAAGCAATCTGATTACAAAATGTATTTTGACAAAAACTGTAAATTATTATATGGTACTAGATAACAGGTTCGTATACGATCGGTCGGGATTTTCCTTTGTCCTTCATGGTCTCTAAGGTCATCTTCACTGTGCATACTTTGACGTCTGTATGTTGATTTTTCTTATTTATACGATCTCATGTCAATAATTTAGTTTCGTTCTGTTTAAATTGCGAAGTATTTTTTTATCAAATATAACAAAGAAGACATTGAAAGTAAAGATATAGTTGAGGTATTAAATAAAATATTGAAACATCTTTGGAATGTTTTATTTCCATTTAAATTGACACTGGTTGTTCTGGTGAATAGTTAAAGTTAAGTTTAAAAAATTGGTTTAATAATAAAGGTCCCCACTGTGCGTATTACAGGTATTGTCCCGCCAAATGTTGTAGTTTATATTTGGAATAAAATCGCAGCTGCACTCTTCGTTCCTGCAAAATAATAAAAATAAAAAAATACTTATGTATACATCAATAGGATTCCTCCCAATAGTAAATGATATTCATTCAGAGAATAAACAACATGTTTAAATACTACTTTTATTTTTATTACGGGTCAGATCTGGTATATCATGTCAGATTACTCACTGGGGTCCAGCTCTCAGGAATGCGAACGGCTGTATTCTGGACACTGTATCTGCAACGTCACACATCATCCTGGCCATTGTGATTTTTCGTATCTCCAGTAGTTGATCTAAAAAAAGATGTCTCTATAATAAAACTACCTTGTTAAAGGCTTTAAATCGAGGTTTATATAACTTTTTACATTTGATTTGATCGTCGCAACCTTTTATAGCCGTTAAAATGTTAGTTCTACTATGACTAATATACAAGTAATCGTTAAAAAAATATTTCTAGAGGAATCTTTGTGATAACAACAGTAGCATTCACATTCACGACCGTAGGCTTGTACATCATATTAGCTATAAGACGTCCACTGCTGGACATAGGCCTCCCCAAGTAATCTCCGATAGGACCGTTTGTATGCGGACAGTGTGATCCTGCGGTTTTTGTCAGGTCGTCTGTCCATCTTGCGGGTGCACGTTTCCTGCGTTTGCCAGTACGTGGTCTCCATTCCGGATCCTTACCACTTCATCGGCCATCGGTTTTGCGTACCAAACTTGCCCACAGCTTTAACTTACTAATCTGCCAGGCAATATCGGTAACTTTGGTTTTGTTTCGAATATTTTCATATCTGATTCGATCGCGCAAAGAAACTCCATGGCCGGCATTAAAAGGCCAATGTTAAGAGCAACGTTTCGCTGCTATAGGTCATCGCTGGTTAAACACATTGGTGAAAAATTTTCGACTTAAGGCACTGAGGTATGTAGGACGAGATGATGTTTCGCAGTTTTCCGAACACTGCCCAGCCAAATTGGATTCGGCGAATGACCTCTTTCTTAAACTTACCTGATTAGACAATTTGTCCTTGGCTTTTAGGTTTATCCGTCACCACTTTAGTTGTATAATAAAACTGCTCTTTTAACGGTATAAAAACGAGGCTTATTGTGGCAACGTTAAATAGATCACTTTTAAATGCCGTCAAAAGTATAGTTTCATAATGAGTAGTGAACGAATGAACATACGTGTAAGAATATTATTAATATTATCTTGGTAGCATATAACAAAGAAACTCACCAAGAGTGAAAGCATGCGGTCTCTTTTCCCTCTCATACCAATGCCGGTCCGACTTAATATTTCTAATCAGCTGTTCCGCTACCAAACAGTATAGCGTCTGAGGAATCTGACCGTTCTTAATGGGTCTCTCCACCCATATACCTGCGAGGAGGTCAATGTCTTCCACATGTTTGTATCGATCTTTAAGTATTTCTAACCTCTGTGAACAATAAACATTAATGGTATTAAACATATTTACTCATATTAGCAAGATTCTAGCCGTAAGGTACCGGCAGAGTGAAATAGTACCTTCCTTTGTAGCAGGTGAAAGAGACAACTAAAGTAGATCCGAAATATGGCGGTATATCCATCCGGAATAGTCATATGCACAAGGCGGGAATGGGCAGCAGCATCCCTGTCGCAAAGCTACGATCTGACACCACGCCTGCCCAGTGTGGCAATTATAGGCAAAAGCCCTGTACAGTACATTAGGCTTACTACGACTAATATGATAGATCGATTTTAATATGATAGTTAACCAGATTGATTGTAAGACGTAATTATAACGAGATCACTTGAGTATTTCTTTATTACCTCCGGGTCAATGACATGTTTGAGATCTTCAAATGTTTTGTACGCTTGGCCGAAACAGAATTCCCTGTATTTGACATACGGTTGGAAGCCAAAGAGTCTGTTCTTGGCCAGGTCACTAGTCAGCAAGTCTGCAGCACGCTGATGGGGTCCGAGGGCTATTTCTGCAATCTGAGAAAACATTCATGTCTTCAATATTAAATAAATGGAACAAATAACAGAGGAATAATAAATGACAAATCAAAATTTACAGGTTCGTCGGTGCAGATGCACCTATCTTGTGCGCCAAGGGTCGTGGGTTCGATCCACTTCTAAGACAATCATTTATATGATGAACTTATACGTGTACTTATGGCGTGGGGTACCAACAGAGTGGAATAGTACCTCCCTTGGGACCGAGTGTCGTAAGAGGCGACTGAACTACCGAGACAGACGATGATATATCCACTCTGCGACACTCTGCGATCGCCACCACAAGTGCTCAGCGTGGCCATTATGGGCATCATCTTTACCCATACATGCACAAACACACACACTCACTTAGGTTTTCAATGCGTAATTTCATTATTATTATTTATAATGGTTGGAACATATTCCTTAAAATTTTAATAAACTTGATATTTTTACTTGTTTTGCCGTAATACAAAATAGTACATCGATTATTTTTCCCGTGGGATAGGATATACCTTGTATGGGAAAGTGAAATAATTAAAATAATATTTTATTTATTTATTATGTAATTATTTCATTTTTTTATTTTTTGCGGTGACCTAGGTCTAGCTGTGACTAACAAAAGTCAAGGTTAACACACTTGATGACTATAGAATAAACTTACATCTTGATCGATGACATAATCAATCTTCCCGCTTGCCTGCCTGAAGCTGCCTTGGGTAATGTAATCCAAATTATTGTCAACTGCCAAGAACCCAGTGCGTAAGGTCAAGTTTACTATTGGAAACTCTCTGAGGTAGTAGCCATTGGTGTCGTACATTCTGTATAAAAAAATAATTTATAGTTCCTTCACATTTTTATTCTAAAACTCATAAAATAAATAAAAAGTTACATAAATCGCGTTTGGTTTATTTGTTATTTTCTCATGAGTCATCATTATTTCTTTTACAAGAACTTTTTGACCTGTTATCTATTAATAGACTGAGGTACCAGAACGAGAGAAGGCGGTATACCCATCCGAAACAGTGTAGGTCAAATTCACAGGCAGCGCTCTGCGATTGCCAAATTATAGGCAAATTCCCCTTTTCTTGGGAAAGCCTATGTCCAGCAATGGACTTCAATTGATGAGTTTAAAAATGAAGGTTTATTTAATTATAAATATTTATTTGAATTTTGCATAAATATTGATAGCGTCATTTCTGTTTTACAGACTCAAGACTGTACATTACAAAGATAGGGCTAATTGACATTCGGATTTTAAGTTTTTATTACTAAAACATTACCCGTATTCTCATCTACACAATTCAATTAAAGCGCCATTTTCCGGCAACATGTAAAGAGCATTTGACTCACTTCAAAGCTCCCTCTTGCATAGTGTGGAACCACCTTAACACAAAGGGATATTCCAAGGACACTTGTGGCAAAACTTGTTTATTGTACAGATCTCTGTAGCCAAGAGACGAAGATATCACGCCGTCCCTCAACAAGTTGTTTCTCCCTAAAATGTACATGAACGTTATATTTTCTAACATTCACGAGTTTGCAAAATAAGCAAAACTATTCTTTTAACGGCTTCTCGTTCATTTTTCATTCCTTTAAAAACCTTGCGGCAATCGAAACGTCGAACAAAATGTAATAATTTTAATAACCCACGTTTTAAGACCGTTAATAGAGTAGTATTGTTACAATACGAACGTATGTATGTAAGTGTTATTTTAAATTAGGCCGTTACATCATTAAATTGTAAATCACAAGGAAAACTCAGATATTATAAAAATCTTTTGGAATTTTCTTAAATAATATAACTTTAAATTTTAATATTTTGCGACAAATAGTAATTTATAGACAAAGAAATAAATAAATTCCTACAACATCTCATACATTGACCTGACTCCGTGGTAAGTCGCTTGTGTTCCGGTCGCCAGACAACAGAGAAATCACAAATTTACTACTTAAATACGTATATTAACCACCCAGACATAGAAAAACCAAATGTCATCATATAAATATTTACTCTGGGTGGGAATCGAACCCACGACCTTTGGCGCACAAGATAGGATCGGGACATCGGGCCCATAAATTCTAATATAGTTTAAATAAAAATTATACTTGACTGGAAAGCTAAATTACCGTTCAAAGTCGAGATAGAAGACTCATTCTGAATTTAAAAACAAAGGTACCACCATAATTATAAATATTAATCCTAAAGGCAACAAAAAAATATTTACACAAACTTAGAACTACACCAATAGTGTAGCATTCTCTATTTTCCAAATATTATTATTGAAGTTTTTCTTTCTTATTACTTAAAGTATTACTGTGTTTAAATATTATTTTAAACCCGTAGGTTGTTAATTTAAGTATTTTTTCATTGATTTAATCTCAAAAAATGTAACTGATATAATCTTTCTTACCCATTAGCAGAGGATATAGTTCGTAAAATAATATTTGATTATAAATAGCTATATTTATATCTCTTGAGACCGTGAACAACTTGTCATCATCCCAGCAGGGATTGACTTGCGCCAGATTCGCAGCTATATGGTTGTGCATCCTCCAGACCCAAATGGACATGATGTTGATGGCTAACAGTGTGTTAGAACCATTTTCAGCTGCAAATCAAAATTCACAGGTGAACATAAAAAATGCCTCAAGAAACAGTATTACATTTTAAATAATATATACTTTATAATATAATTATAATAAATCATACACTCGCTCTTACGTAAGTTGCTTGAAGCACTTGTGGTACTAACAACAGACAAATATAATACTGAAATTCATATTTAACACCCAGACAAATACTTAACACCCAGTAAATTAAATATTTATCTTGAGTGGGAATTAAACCCACGACCCTTGGCGTACAAGATACGAACGCTATCATCCGCGCCATCGGGATTGCCAAAGCCTGTCTAGATAGAAAATAATGATAAAAAATTGTATATTGACCATATTCTGTCTGTCTTCTATCCGGATAATCGTAGAACTCCGCATTTTAAAACGTCCCTGTTTTTGATAACAGCTAGCCGTTATGTAATTCAGCTGATTATACAATCTGACTGCGATATATCCATGTATAGCAGTATAGTCCAAATGTACAGATCAGAAATGGGCAACAAAAATCCTGTCACGAAGCTACGTTTCGCGATTGCCTCTACATTTGTCAATAATGGGCTACATTCCTCCGTTCTTGAAGTGGCCTATGTCCAGCGGTGGATGCGTAATGGATGATTATTATTATTATTAATATAGAAGTGTAGATAATACTTACGACCATCGTGACATCGCGTCTCCACTGGCTTTTGATTCAACAGACATAAATTCACTGGAGTTTTCGTACTGGGCGGCCAAATTCTTCCTTCTTCGATTTCGTATTTCAGCAGACCCCCTTCAAACTTCCGACCTCTTTGTATCAATGCTTCATTCGTATTGCCATATATATTAGATAAGTCTAATAATGGCGTCGATGCTACAATCTACAAATTTAAGATAATAAATATACTTAAATCAAATGGTAACTTTAACTTACTATAAAGTATAATGATTAAGTATAACATTTAACATATTTAATATACTCTTTTATATATTCTCTTTGGTCTGATAGAAAATGAAAGAAAGTTTAAACTTAAAAAAAAAGAAAGAGTCTATAATTAATATATTGACAAACAACGGTGCCGTAAAGTACCGGTAGGGTAGAATAGTACCTCCCACTGTACCAGGTATCGTAAAAGACGACTAAGGTACCAGAACCGACAGTGGGCGGGATATCTATCCGAAACAGTGCAGCTCAAATGCACAAAAAACCTCCTTTCTCGGAGAGGCCAATGTCCAGCAGTTGACTGCCAATGGCGGGTGTGATGATGATAATATTTTCTAACTTTTTTTGAACAGGTTATTTTTATAGATAGGTAACAAATAATTACGCTTCTACTATTACGTGTGAGCCAAAGATACTCGTTCTAGTCAAAGTAGCCCCTAGTAGGCTCTATATAAGTTTCACCAAAAGAACTATAACACTAGAAGTACTTTTTTAAATATTTTTTTAAAACAATTTATCGAATTTATATGAAGCAGACAACTTTTAGAGGGCAACGGCACGAATACCACACTCTCACTGTTCCGGTTCGAAGGGGCAGCGAAATGACTGGCTGCATTTTACTAGGTCACAAGGTTTGTGACGCGGTAATGATATCCTTTCAATGTCGCTAGCGTCCAAATGGCATGAAGCCCGGATAATAGTTTATAATATTATTAATAATATGCTGCAAGTGCAGTTTGCAATATATATCACTTTGAGTTGAAGTTGCATGTGTTTGCAATACAGCATACTATCTACTATCAGATACTATCTGCGTTTCTGAATCCTAGTTTGTCATTATATTAATATGTACTAATGGTCACCCGATGGTCGAAATTCGACCAAGATTGATTCATTTTAAGTTTAATAATAAGCTTTATAATACCAAGGAGAATATAATCAATAAAGCAATTAATGTTTACTTCATTTGAGTATATTGCGTGTCATTCAAAGTGTATATTCAGTGTATTTCATACCCAAAAAAATGTAGTTAAAAAAAATAAAAAACGTGGTTTTAAAATTAATCAAAAAGTAAACAATATTTTTTATAACAAAGTAAAAATAATGATGCCCAAATAAACTAGCATTCTAAAAAAACTACGGGTTGCTAAGTTTACGAAAAATATAGCACAACGCACGCCACGCTTTGTTCAGAATGTAACTAGCATTTTATTTAGTTAATTTATAGATATTTTTATACTATATTTAATATTTCACTTTTTAGTTCGATTTCTTGTTAAATAATATTGACTAAATGAGTAGTTAAGCTGGAAATTATACGCATGTGCAGGCTGCTTGGTCTCACTTGCTTTTCTACTAAGGGCTTTCGTTCATCCTGAAGATCCTGATCAGGATAAAAACATAAACTTATCGAAATATTGTATTGGCACCGATTCTTCATATGTGTACAAAGTTTCAATTAAATCTAAAGGGCTAAAATCGACTTCGAATAAGTTGGTTACAAACATACATACATACATACAAATTACAATTGCTGCTAATATAAAGCAAGTAAATAAATGATTTATGCACTTTTTCACATCAACTTTAACTATTTTACGTAAGGTAGACCTCTCATATTAAGGTCATCTGCATTGGTACCTCAGTCTCCTATTTTTACCGCCAAATAGCAGTGTTCGCATTGCTGTGTTCCGGTTTGAACGGTGAAAAAGGCAGTAAAATTTCTGGTGAATGTGACATAATATCTTCGAGTCACAAGATTGACAACGCGTTAGTGATATCCTTGTGACGTTACAAGCGCCTTGGGCTGCAGTGATCCTTACTATCACGCGGACTACCTTCTCGTTTGACGACCTGGTCAAATAAAATACAAAAGAAGTGTGACGAATGTTCTTCTGTTTACGCAATTTCTTTAAAAGCGGTAGAAAGGGTGTTTTCCTTTGAACCATTTGGTCATCCAATCATTTTTAAATGAAAAAAAATTGCTTACCCGTTCAGGCACAGTATTGTTTGGTGTGCACCCTACAGACTGAAATGACTCTGGTCTGGTCAAATTTAAACATCGAACATCGGAGAAGCGGTGGACTGGGTCATCGTCTGGTACTTTGTTGGGCACGCAGTCTCGGTCCGTCTTCCCTCTTGGAAGGCAACAGTATGGCTTCCATAGAATATATTTGACTGGTGAAGGGAAAGGTGAAGAAATTATTTATTTTAAATACATAGTTAATGCCTATATAATAATTATAATCTTTATTTCTATATACAATTCTAATATACGTTAGTATGTCACTAAAACCTTTCTAGACAGCTGGACCGATTTTATTAATTTTTTTGAATACTTATTATTTAGTTTAATTTTCTTTTGTTATTTTTAATTTCTTCATAATTCTGATAAGAATATAAGGGTGTTTGTTTTTGGGAGTAAGTCACTACTTATTTCATTGATCATAAATAAAAATAAATATTAAGGCTGATTAAAAAAAATGCTTCCTGAAAATGAGCCTTATTAAAAAAACTGATGTTATTAAAATAGGACACAATTTCGCGTTGTTGTCCAACTAGCATCTACATTCAAAAAAGTATTTTACCAGTACAAAGTAAAATATTACCGAAAAATAGTATGTAAAACCATCCTCTATCCCAAACAACTTGTCCCATCACTACCATCGCATCCATGACCCTACCACACCATATTGTATGAGGCTTATTTTAATCTATACTTCTTTACTAATATATATAAGCTAGAGAGTTTGTTTGTTTATTCACCTCGAAAACCGCTGATCCGATATGAAAAATACCAACAGTGTTAAATAGTCAATTTATCAAGGCGGTCTCCTCTAATACCCCTTAAGTCACTATTCCATGCGGACAAAGCCACGGGCACTGCTAGTTTTATATATATTTACTTAGTTTAATTTAAATACATATTTCATAACATTATATTACAAGTATAACACACCTATACATTTATTTGTTTCTTAAAATGATCATTGATTAAACGAAGAAATTTTAACTACACATTTTTTCTTAAACAACAAAAACAAGACTAAACACTTTAAATGTAGTGGTTATATCTTGTGTGGCACTGCTAGTATTATATATTCTTAATTTGTTTTAAGTACATCCCTACTAATATTATAAATGCAAAAGTAACTTTGTCTGTCTGTCTGTTACGCTTTCCCGCTTAAACCTCTCCACCGATTTTGATGAATTTTGGCACAGACAATCTTTAGAAACTGAAAAAGTGTTGTAAGGGGTCGAATAGGGGGATGAAAAGTTGTATGGAAGTGTCGCTATTTTTAGAGCTAGAAACTTGAAACTTATTTTCCAGGTTATTGATATGATATAAATAAACATGCCATTCAAAGTTTTTATATATTAAAGTAAAGAGATATGGTACCCAAAAAAAAAATACCACACAGACGAAGTCACGTGTGGTCAAGCTAGTGTTTCATAACAAGTACACACACTATATATACATTTCTTCTAAAACGACCAGAACAAGATTAAAAACATTTAAAGTTGTGGTTATATCTTGTCTTGTTTTAAATACGGCTCTAGCATAAATAAAGCCATTTTTTTTTAATTAAACTTCCCTTAGTTAACGTAATTATATTTGTGAGTATATTTTTGCAGCATTTTTCATTATTACGTCAAGCTTGAACTGAGTACGGAAGCATTTTATAATTTAATGAGGTCAGTTGATTATGAGCTCTTTTTTATTTATTAATATAATTACAATGAAATTAATTAATTGAATAGTATATATTATGTATAATACTTTAACACAACGTTTTAATTAGTTGACCCTATTAAGGATTCTTAATATAAATAACACGAGTCCGATAGCAAAGATGGTAGTGTTCCTATGTTGTGCGCCAAGGTTCGTGGGTTCAAACCCTACCCAGGACAAATATGGTGAATATTTGTGTTTCTTCTAATTGCTATGTTGTCTGATATTCGTACCACAAGCGCTTTAAGCGACTTATCTCGGAGTCAGATCATTGTATCAGATGTTCTGTGAATCTATTATTTTAATTGTTAATTGACTATCGCCACTTGTGCCTATAAGAACAGGCTAGACCTAGTTTAGGTACCTAAGTATCAAAATGTTTTTTAGTTTAAGTTACCTTTTGTTGTTGAATAAAGTTATTATTATTATTACTTACCTGTGTCTTGTAGAGAGACTATATCACCCGCAGAGAAGGTCAAGAAGTGAGTGGTTAGTTGTGTAAACACCTGGTCAGGTATCCTTCCCACTGACACGAGACTGGTTCTTAGGACCCTAACCAAAGGTAGATCGTCTCCATGCTTTGACTTTCTTGCTTCATAATCTGGTAATTAAATAATTATTTTATTTGAAATAGTATAATTTTAGGTTGCTTTATTAAATCATTTTTTATAGATAAGTTCATCATATTGATATAAAATGCCATTGATTTTTAGATTGATTTAAATGATAGTCGATGGGAGCGCAACGTCGTGTGGTGGGGCGATTGAGATACCACAACCGAATGATGGCGGTATATCCACTTGAAGCAGTGTAGCTCAAATGCAATATGACAGGAATGGGCAGCAACATTACAAGTCACGAAACTACGCTCAGGCGATTGCCAATCCGCTTGACCAAAGAGGAAATTATGGGCAAACTCCCCCTTTCTAAAGGAGGCCTATGTCCAGTAGTGGCCGGATGATATAATGATGATGATGAGGCGCATCGGAGAGCATCACAATATTCACTTTTCAAAAATGTGATGTTCTTTGATTGATGTTTCGGTTTATTAGTGTTTTCAATCGTGTTTTTTTAAAATTTTAATTAAATAAAGGATATAATTGAAAAAGTTTATATGAGGTAGACCTCTTACAAATAATGTCTTTATTTGTCGTCTGCATTGTACTCTCACCTATTTCAGTGTTCGAATTACTGAGTTCCGGTTTGAAAGGTGAGAAAGGCAGTGAAACACTGGGTAAATGTGACACATAGCATAGGGTCTATAGTTTGCAGTCACGTTTACCTACAAGCGGACCGTACGCTTTGTAGTTGACTTAAAAAAACAACAAAAATGTAGGTATAAGATGTCGTTTACCTTGTATTTTTAGTTAAGAAAATTAGGTAATTAGCGTAAAAAAAATGATAATTGATGATCGATATTTTCAGAGAAACAATGTGTTGTTTTGATTTAAAAATCCTAATTCTTTGTATACACTTAATTAGAATGAAGTTATAAGATAAACATATAAGGTCAACGTAATTCACAAACAACAAGATAAATAGTGTAAAAAATAATAGTAACAGGTAGAATATACATTTTTCATCAGTGGAATCATGACGATGATTTACGATTGTAAATATATAATGTAAACATCGAAAATACGATGTAAATATCGCAAAAAATCGAAATTCGAATTATAAATTATGACATTAATATAATAGATGTTCTACTTTTCCATTTTTATATTTTATTTATCCGAATCCGTCGATTGTAGAGTTGTCAAAAACGAAAACATTACTTTTATGTTTATTTTTTTAAAATAATGAAAGTATATGTAGATGGAGTTGATATTGGTTCTGATACTAATATTGATACCTTTATCGTAAACTGCAGGCAGTACCCTCTTAAAGGGTGTATGGGTAGCTCCTCTGGTAGGATGCTCGATGTTATTACACGACCCATCTACGCGCCTCGGTTCGTTTTCATCGCATGGCTTGATCTTGTTCACGCAATAACTAAAGACAAAAGAGGACCGATTATTTGGTAGCAGCAGCGAATAAAACACTTTCTATCGGATAGATCTATCATAGCGCAGTAAAGATCTAGTTATAATATAATGACGGGTGCGAAGGATCAGTTAGTAGTGATCCTATCTCGTCCGCCAAGGGTCGTGAGTTTGATTCCCACCCAGGGCAAATATTTATATGATGATATTTGTGTTTGTTCTGTGTCTGGGTGTTAAGTATATGTATTAAAGTAGTTCGTTTGTGATTCCTCTGTTGTCTATCATCCATAACACAAGTGCTCTAAGCGACTAACCACGGAGTCAGGTATGAGATGTTGTGGGAATTCAATTATATGTTCTCACAATACCTGCCCAATTTCTTTTATGTAGAGAGGTTTATATAAAGCATATTTAAATAGTCATAATCAATTATCATCTTCATCGTATCAGCTGATGGACAGGAAGTTTACTGTTGGAAATTGGCCTCTGCAAAATATTAGAGTCTGACGGGTCGTAAGGTTTTTTTAAATGTCTTAGTCTATAGACGTACTATCACAATGATATAACTGGCGCGTTCCCAATCTAGTGATTAGAAGATATTATGTTACATTTCCCAGTTTAATGTGGTATGGTTAAAACAGGACGGTACCGTTAAAATATAAAAAGTTAAATAAACCGCTTTTACAGCCATTGTAAACTTGGTTTATAATATCTAGTCTTCCGCTAAGTTTAATGCAAACTCATATCGCAACTCACAAAAAATCCATAGGGGAGTCGAGTATATAAAATGGTGTTTATAACCTTTGTCTGTGGTCTAAGTATTTAAAAACAAGTAAAAAAGTTACGAGACATTTACGGGACACTTTTAAATCCTCGCCTGTACACGTCATCGGACAGAAAAATAATTCCGGATGGATATCCGGCTATTTGTATAATCTCTGGGAGCGTTTAATTACCTTACTAATAAAGTAACTCAAGGTTATCGGAGAATACAAAAAGTTTTATGTTTTCCTCTTGGTAATTAATTAGGATAATGAAGTAAATTTGGCAATATACGGACTTTTGACATGTACTATTGTTCTTTTAAAAATTGGCATTCAATTGTAAGCAATCCTAATAGTGCGTTTGTTCAGATGTCGTATACAAATAGGTTTGGCGAGCACAATAGAGTCAGTGAGCTACATTATCTATGCCGTACTTCAGCAACGTGTGCAACACATGAATAAAATTAGAACTCAACTTGCTATTTCTTTCATAGAACACCCTACTTCTGATTATTTTCTTAGTACTTTTGCAACCAACACGTTCTCCGAAACACATAATAAAAACCAATCAAAAAGGCTAAAACTTGCTCGATCGAATCAGGAATGAGGTGATTCGTAACAGAGCTAAAATTAACGATATTGCCCGGCGGATTAGTAAGTTAAAGTGGCAGTGAGCAAGGCATTTGGTACGCAGAACCATTGGCTGATGGAGTCGTAAGATTCAGGAAAGAAGACCACGTACCGGCAAGCGTAGCGTAGGTCGTCCACCCGCAAGATGGACAGACCTGACTAAAACCGCGGGATCGCGCTGGACACTGGCCGCATACAACTGGTCCAATTGGAGATTACTTGGGGAGGCCTATGTCCAGCAGTGGACGTCTTATGGCTGATATGATGTTGATGATGATGAAAATAACTAAGTCGTATTTCTGGATGAACGTGAGCTTAGATTGAATTTTATTTTATAATGAAAAATATTTCAAGATTTATATTATATTATATTTTATCTGTATATTTTAAAATAAAAATAAGCTATACGACGTCGCGGTGTCTGAAGTCAATGGGCGCACGAGGCGCAGTGTCAGCATTTCCTGTTGTTGTATGTTGCCATGGATTATTGAGGGCATAGCTGCATACGCAGTATTCTTATACAAGTCTTGCGTAAATATATATGATTATTATTTATTAAGCTATATTTATAAATAAATTCCAATTAAGGACCAAATAATTATATTAATTTTTATGTTACTGCTGTCAGGAAGATTAAAAAAATATGCGAAATATTATGAAACTTAAGAAAACTACAATAACATAATATCCGTCTGTAACCTAAGGCCAGATGCATCAATCGGAATTATATATAGTATATAATAAATAAATTGCCACAACATCCCATACATTGACCTGATTCCGCGATAAGTCGCTTAAAGCACTTGTGTTGCGGACATCATACAACACACTGTATCACTGCTAACTGCGCTATTGGGCCCTTTGAAGTATATATATGTATATATATATTTAAATAAAACACGTCAACTCAACTTCAATTAAATTACTCACTAAGGCTGTTGGATTATTTTTTTTTAAATCACCATATATGTATCGTAACACTCTTGAACAAATATATTCTGTTGATTATATCAATTCTACTATAGATTCTGTAGATGTGTTGTCTGCGATTAAATCTTCAAAGACACTATATAATCATAAGTCATTCTTGTACAACAAGCATTATTTTATATTCTTATTTTTTATTTATTATTAATTGTATTGTATTAGTTCTCACCATATTTCGTAGATATATAAATAGTAATATAGTAATGGATACGTTTTGACATGGATTAGATGCTTTATTGTGATTGATATAGTAATTAGTTTTTTAAATATTATTAAATTTTTTTATCACTTTTATTAAAAACATCAAATTGTTGCACTAAAGGTTAATCGCTAAAGCCTCAATTGTAACTAAACATACCTTTTGTTTAATGTGATGTAATATTGCGATTTAAGTAAATGAATTATAATAGTTAAATAAAATCTCAGAATATATATATGTTTAAAAATATCTTAATATTTAATACACAAGAAGTAAATAGGTACTGACCAATTATGTTATATCATGTTGTGCCAATTTTGCCGAAAATTTTAATGACGGACTATTGACGGTTGCTGTTGTTTTTTTAATATTAGAGGTCCAAAAACAGGTAAAGCACCAAAATAAAAAAATCTGTAATATTTCTATGTATGTATAAATAAATTATGCACTTACAAAGTGGTATTCTTTTTGACGTGCTCCTTCAACTCAGCATCGGATATAGGTCTCCCACGATATGAATCGTAATACACGTCACTGCATTCACAAAACAACTTTAAAAATAACAAGAAATAAAGTGCAGTTTTCCTTAACATTATATAATGTTTTTTTAACATCAACGATCAAGCTCGAATGAGTACGTGTGAGATAGACTTCCTTTTATATTTTGTGGCCGTTGTTTTTTTAAGGCATCGTTTATAGGTTGTTTTAGGATTCCGCGATATTTGGCTGTAAAAAATTAGTAGTAGTTGCTTTTTTGTTTAATTACATTAATTATTGTCTCTGAAATAATAACATGACAGATTAAGAGACTAACTAATTGTTCCAGGTTACGAGTGTGTTTGAAACTAGCTGTTTCATTTTTTTTATTTATATTTTAGAAATTTCATTTTTTATTGTCTAGTTATCTTTGTATGTAAGGCCATTTTGTGTAGATACAAATATCTTGGGTAATAGTTTAATAATTAAAAATATGTTTTTTTTATAAAGTAATCGAGGTTTATACTGTTATACTGTACTTAATTTTTTTAAACAAATATAATATATACTAGAAAAATATCAACTGTGACCCATGGAATTTTTTGTAGTATTTACCTATATATATTTTTTTATTTTTACACTTGTTTTCAAAAAAAACCCTAAACACGGTGTCACACACACTTTTTGTCCGTCGTTATGGTTAGCATTATGATTATGGTTGCGGTAACTATTTTTAAAATGGTTCTTTGTCCATTTTGAAATCTTGTGTTACATTAACATACTTCAAAATATAAAGGTCATATAAAAAGGCTTTATTGGTGAAAGTATTTTTGAATTTGTATCGCTCAAAATTTAGTATGGTTTGAAATTTTTTGGTGTTCATTTATTTGTGCGGAACCATTGTTTTTCTCTAAAATAAGTAGTCGTACCTTACAGCTTCAGCTACCTGCTAATGAAGAATCATTCCACGACCGGTTTTTTAGTTTATATATATGAGGTTAATCATATTTTGAATTATATGAAACGATATATGGTAAATATGTTTAAGATGATTTTTACTATAAAAAAAGGGCACTGAATTCTCAGTTCGTTACGTGATCCTAGCGGACTAGCACAATGGTAGAGCAGACCTTTGTTATGGGAAATATGCAAGTTCAAGACCCCCCTCACACCTGAAATAAGTTGATTTAAACATAACATAATATTAGTAAAACCTCTCTCAATTTGGCACTAAAAACAGACACGCATTACTAATAACGTCAGAAAAAAATAAAAAAATCATTTAAAAAAAATTGTATACCGATTTCCTCAACTCTGCATTGTGTATTTTAATAAATATATTACATATAATATGACTTAATATTACGGAGTAAGGTTAATATTTTTCCTGGTATATACAATCACCTTCATAAGGAGTTTGTCTCAGGATTATTAGTCAGCCTTGTACCAGGTGAATGCAATTCTACGCGATGTTACTTTAAAAAACTTACTTGAGACAAGACATAATAATACAATTAATAAATTCACATATATACTCTACAAAACCTCAAGGTAGAAATTAAACAAACGTCATCTGCATGTCTACCTAACTCTCACTAATTTCTACCTTCAAACTGCAGTATTCTGTGTATTTATTTAATGTGTCCGTAAATAATGTGTTGTATTAACAAACCTTGTATTACATTAGACCATATACACACACATTCACACCTACGTGCACACCAAAGAGCATAGGTGCCTATAAGAACAGGCTAGACCTAGTTTAGGTACCTAAGTATCAAAATGTATTTTAGTTTAAGTTTCCCTTTTGTTGTTCAATAAAGATATTATTATTATTTCTAATCCTTTATCCAGTTCAAAAGATGAGAATGGCAGAGTTATTACTTTGTATTGTTCCTGAAGTTACTATGTATGATGAGAGTGAGATACCAAGAGGTCTACCTCAATTAGTCATGGTTTCCCGCGTAATCAGTTGGACCGATTTTACTATTGATTCTTTTGTTTTATTTGTTGTTGTCAGATACCTCAACTATCATTCTTTGCTTAGGCTTCTTTAGAAAATTATTATATACCTACTAAACTTTCTTTTCTATAAAAACCTCACACTAAAGTTCTAAAGATAATTAATTATAATATAAAAATGGCAATATAAACAAGAAAATGCAAATTTCATTTATACAAACATTCATGTAATAAAGATATCATAAATATTCAATATCAAACAATAAGGAATTAATAATAATAAATAATACAGTAACGTCTTCACACGTCAAAAGATCTATTAATATAAATTATTAATATTGAAATATTATGTTGTTTACATATTTTCAGCAGTTAGCGATTCATCCATCCGATGAAACCGGGCGGGAATGGGCAGTAGCATCTTATTGCAAAGCTGCAATTGTCACCACAATTGCCCAACGTGGCTGGAATAAACAAATTTCTTCCTCTTGGATATTTGAAAGAAACAAAAATGCTATGTCAGGATCGAGAATAATCTCTAGTCTTATCAATTTGTTAGTTATGTTTGGATAACCATCATGGCACAGATGGTGGTGTTCCTATCTTTTTTGCCAAATTTATCCTCAACCATGATAATAATATTTATATGATGTATATCTGTGTTTGTTCTACGTCTGGGTATTAAATATGTATTATTTTGTGATTCTTTTTTTGTTTGATGTCCGTAATACAAGCATTTCGAACGATTTATTTCAGAAGCAGGCCAATGTATGATGTGGTGTGAGTTTATTTATTTATTGTATGAATTTAAATTATTATCGATAATAAAATTATGAAAAGTAAAGACTTGATTATTTGTAATAAATAATCTAAATAGTAAAGAAGTTCTTAATTCAAATAGATAATTAAAAAGAATATTATATCTATTAATAGTAAAGAGGACCTTAATCCCTGTTATAAAAAAGACATGACAGTAAACCAGTATTAATGAAATTTGGTATATAAACTCTATCATAGCACATATGCTAACTTTTTGTCGCAAATATAGCTGTGGGTAGCGATGTAAGTAAGGTGAAACTCATACAAAGGTTGACTGTATTGGTACCTCATTCTCACGTATTTCTACCGCCGAATAACTGTTCGCATTACGGTGTCCCGGTTTAAAGGAGGGGGGGGGGGGGGGAGACGCAGTGAGATAATAACCGTTAGTCACAGACATGGCAACTTATTTCTCTCTCACAAAAGTCATCTGTTTTGGTACCTCATTCACTTTCACCTATTTCTTCCGCCAAATAGCATTGTCCGCATTGCTGTGTTTTGGTTTGGTAAGGGTGGTTGGTAAAGGCAGTGAAATTAATATGTTATGTGACATAATATCTTTAAGTCACAACCTTCTGATAATAGCGTCTATAAGCTGCAGTGACGCTTACAATCACGCGAAATGTATAGTTACTTCTCGATTTATTCTAAAAAAGTAAAATGAATCATACAAAAATTGCCTATTTCCGATACATTTACGTAACTTTCTATTGAAATCGTTCCTTGACACGTAACGTTTTTAAATGTCAATTGTTTATTCCCGTTTGTTTAATTATTGCCTCGTCGATATCATGATTAGGGCCAGACCGAGCATTATACAGCCATAATTGGAAAGTTTCCTTGTTTAACGACGCGGGGAGCCGCGGCTCATCTCGATAATTTACGGGAAAACTTCGCAAGATATTCGGGGCTATTGTGTTTCAAGGGGATATTTTGTGAATGATGAGAGATTTAGCTTTAATTATATAAATGATAATTTTATTTATTGTGGATAAATTGCGCAGTTTATTGCGTACTTGTTTGAGCAATATTTGTCCGCATTTTTAATTGGGCCTTAAGCTGCCGTAACCCTTTGAAATTTGTCAGTCTTACTTAATAATTAAAGTTAGACGCCATTGCTGTATGACAATTAACTGTTCTTATGCTGCAACTATGATCACAAGTCCAATGGTCACAATTAGTTAATTATTATGATTTGGATATTTAAAATTTGTTCGTTCGTTCTTCTGTTCTGTTATTACGAGCATATTTGTTTTATTTTCTAACTAATGATATAAAACTTTTCTAACGAATGAATAAAGATAAATAATAATTATTGTGGGTTATTCCAAAGAGATATTACCAGGATGTTTTTTAGACCTTATGATGTTCAATGAGCCGAGAGGTACCGGCAGAGTAGAATAGTACGTACGTACCCTCAGTACCAGGTGTCGTAAGAGACGACCAAAATACCAGAACCGACAGGTGGCGGTATATCCATCCAAAACAGTGTAGCTCAAACGCAGAGGGTGGAGGTCCTCATGGAATAGTTTTTTTTTGGGTACCATACCTTTTTACCTTAACTTATATAAACTTTGAATAACTGAAATGTTTTAAGTTTCTAGCTCTAAAAATAACGATACTTCCACACAACTTTTCATCCCCCCTTTCAACCCCTTACAACCCTTATTTCATATTAAAAAATAGCCTATGACTTTTCTAAAGGTCTAAAGATTGTCTGTGCCAAATGTCATCACAATCGGTTTAGAGGTTTAAGCGGGAAAGCGTAACAGACAGAGTTACTTTCGCATTTATAATATTAGTAGGGATGAAATATTTCCGGTTCAGTTTCTTATATTTCTATTATTCTGTTGTCTGATGACCATAAAACAAGTGTTTTAATTGACTTTTTTA
Source organism: Heortia vitessoides (assembly GCA_020976665.1). Classification (NCBI taxonomy): domain Eukaryota; kingdom Metazoa; phylum Arthropoda; class Insecta; order Lepidoptera; family Crambidae; genus Heortia; species Heortia vitessoides. The sequence goes on from JACJUM010002819.1 coordinate 1,987,477, forward strand.
AAATTTATTGCATTAAGCTTTTACCCATAAAAGATCGATATAAATCCTATATAACACGTTTAAAATTCTGCACAACAGTTACATTCCAATGAAATAAATGAGATCTAATTATTCTAGCGGCGCAACCTCATTTAACTCAAAACGAATTAGCATTGGATAGTTCTTTTTATTCCGTGGACGTTGTAATTGCTTAAGAATCATTAGCATTTAAAGAGAACTAATAAAAGTTCTCGATAAAACTGTGGCAATTTAAAGTTTCGCGAGTTTTTACTTTTGCTCGCCTTATCCGGGTAAGTGGCCGTCTCGTTGCAGTTGTTTAACTCTGGCAACACTGGGAGCCGATGTTGCCAGTATTAAAACAAAATTTATAAAGAAAAACACTTATTTATAGTATTTTTTCTTGTTATGAAGACAGCAAACAAGCATACGTTTGATCGTAATTGTGACCGCAGCCTATAGACGCTCGTGTTTTGAGTGTCACAAAAACATCAACCCTGTAAACTGAAGATACTATATCACGTTAACCTTGGCAATTTCATTGTTTCTCTCACCTTTCAGACCGGAACAGAGCATTGCGATCACTGCTATTTGGCGACAGTAATAAGTGAGAGAGGTTACCAATGCAGACGACTTTTGTAAAAGGTCTACCTTAAGTAAACATGTCGTTTTAAATGATGAGAACTATAAGTAAAACATAGTTATTATATACATAAAAGCATTAAAACTAGCAGTGCTTCGCATTTTTAACAGATAAAAATAGGTCATTTTTAATTAAAAAAAACTCTTCTATCAGCCTTAAAATGCGATTTGTTTCACTGATAACATCTTTTTGTTCGATGTTACGGTTACCTTACAACGACCAATCCTGAACCGCGTTTTAAAGACGTTAAAACAGTATTTTTATTATTTGAACGCGTAAGTTTTAGAAAATGTTGCACAATTAGCTCTATCTTTCTTGAAAATGTAGGATTAAAATATAGGCAAACTTACTAATATAATGTAACTTTCTTATAGTGATAGAGTTGTTAAAAACAGTTTTAGAATTAGTTTTTGAGTCTATTTGTTACAAACTTCTAACAATAGAAACTGTTTGTATTTTACAAACAGTTTACATATTTTCATTTCAGGTAGGGATTACTTTTATTATGAATAATTTAGCTTACAAAAACAAGCATACAAGTACGCGTAATCGAAAGCATTACCGCAGCCTAAAGTAATATCACTAGAATATCGCACGCACGTTGCATTTCCATAACATGTGACTTGAAAATGTCATGTTACGTAATAATTTCACTGCTTTTCTCTTCCTTCAAGTTAGAACAAAATAATGCTGACACTGCTATTTGTCGGTAGAAATGGGTGAGAGTAAGTTACCAGTGCAGACGACCTCATGTAATAACTATGTGTTAGTAAAAAACAAAATCACTGCTAACAAAAAAAAATTGTTTTCAAGATTGATCAACGAACGGATCTCTTAATGTGGAACTTATTTGTGTAAACAACGGAACATTTTAAATTCAGAATAATATATCAAAATAAAATCCCGCATCATCTCATACATTGACCTAACTCCGTAGTAAGTCGCTTAAAGGAACTTATCTCACGAATGCCAGACAACAGAATCACAATAAACTACTTAAATACATATATTTAACACCCAGACTCAAAACAAACACAAATATAATCCTATAAATATTTGCTTTGTGCGGGAATCGAACCCACGACCCCTGGTGCACAAGACAGGATCACTATCATCTGCGCCATCGAGTCCGTCGAAAGAATGAGTCGGCGCTAAGAATTCCAAGTGTACCAGTACGCCAGCGGTCTCCAATGTCATGATCTACTACGTTCGTTGCTAGTACCAGTACACAAGACTGTGCCTTCTCAGTAACAGTTATATTTCTTGTTCCCATCTTTTAATGCCTTATATGACACTAACACCACAGAGGCCTCATTTAATATGTATTAGGGCTACAAAAAGGTAAGAAAACCCGCTGGTCCATATATCTCATTCCATTGATTTCCGTTTTGCATTAATAAATGGATTCCTTTTTTTATCGAGTTCCACATTTGCTACATATGGCTATATGCTTAATAGTGAGATAGATACATCAAGGAGAAATGTAGATATATAGGTGAAAGGTGTTGTTATTAGTTATACATATATTTTTTTATATAAAAATCACAAATTCTCACATATTGACCTGACTGCGTGATAAATTGCTTATAGCGCTTGTGCAAAGTAGAAGAATCACAAATTTAACACCAGGCACAGAACAAACACAAATATTATCAAATAAATATTTATCCCGCGCGGGGATCGAACTTAAGACTTTTGGCGTACAAGATAGGATCATTGCCATCTGCTTCATCGTACCATTAATATATATTTTTAGTTTTACAACACAATTTTTGTGCATAATATACCTGTAAGACGGGCCCGATGGCGCAGATGTTAGTGATCCTATCTTGTGCGCCAAAGATCGTGGGTTCGATTCCCACCCAGAACAAATTTTTATATGACAATATTTGTAATTGTTCTGTGTCTGGGTGTTAAACATATGTATTTAAGTAGTAAATTTGTGATTCTTCAATATATTAGATGTTGTTGTAATTTAATATTATACGTGTAAATTTACTTAGTGAGTAGTACTTATTAATAAAATTTTTCATACTGCAATTGAGAATTAAGAGATTTTATCTCAATTTATAATCGCAATTATTTTATGAATATGGTATGTTTAGTTATGGCAAACAGTTATAACTATCCTTGAGTTCGTCAAGCTTTTAACAGTATTGAATTCTTCATCATATCAGCCGATATTTAGTCGACACCTGGGAGAGGGGTAGGTACTATTTTACTCTTCCGGTACTTCACGGCTAGTGCGAATATGCATGTGTAGATATATAGTGATGTTTGTTACTCATTAATGGGGGAAAAGCACTAAATAAAATGTGGTATAGTCTACAGACAATCTCAATTCATAGTTTATTATTTATCACGAAAACATATTTGGGTGAGATATTTTTTTCACTATAAAAACGGCACTGTTGCATTGTTTAACTTGCAGGAAGTTAGCGTCAAATTCTGCTACCGTATAACTAGGCTTCCTCGGGGATGCAAAGTGTGTGCAAGGCTGTTTACTAATTTAATACTTAACTTAAATCTACCATCGAGACCGAGACAAAAACAAAAAAAAATCATCACAAAAATTGTCCTGGATGGGGATCGAATCCAAAACCTTTGTCGCACAAGATAGCAACGCTAGCGAATGCGCCACCATCGTTATCGGTAGTATTTCAACACATCGGCTCGTAAACAGGCGTGAATTGACTTCATTAGCAATACCAATCCATAATCTTGCCTTACTGCAATTATAGTGCATTCAAACATAACGGTGCAGTATATAACGTTATATAATTTATGTACAGTTCAATATAAATACAAATTACAGCTAAAGACCAACAGATCTAGTTTGATCTGCCACCACCATTTGACTAAGTCCTGTAAGTCTAGTGTAGTGGCGAGCACGAAACTGTACACTTCTATTTTAATTTCACGAAAGACTATATTAGTTGACAACCAAATTTGATTTCAAAGCCAGACAGGCTAGGTGGCGCATTCAGTAGAGGCATAATAAAGAGAGGTGGGGGGGGGGGGCAGGTGGCTACCCTAGGATCTAGTGACTATCCCAGGATGAGAGTCGACTGCGTGATTGAGTGCGTCATCGCATCGGATATGGTATGGGCTCTTTCCATTTTCAAGAGGGGCCCAGGTCTCTTAGATACGCCAGAGAGTAGTCATTATCTTGCGATAAAAGTCATTCGATTCTTATCCTGGATGAATGAATGATGAATTTTGGTCATAATTGCTGTGTTGGTATTTTTTGTGCAACACATATATTTTTTACAATTTGTATCACGAATTAATTAAACAAACCTTATCCAATGTATGAATCAATAAATTAGCATTTAATTAATGACTTATATTTATAATTAATATTGACCAACTTTAACTTTCACTCGCTGTCTCTCTTAATCCAAACTATATTGTGACCTTGGACTTTAAAAATCAACGAAAATGCCGTCGAATAAAAATCGGAATGACTGCACCAGTTGATCTTGATTGATAACAAGGTTACGTTTTATAATTAAGTATAATAATTGACAGTTATGTTGTATATTGCAATTCCTGCATTTTGCTTCCGCTTTACTGCTTGACAATACCTGTTAAATAAGTTATACTCAAGTCTGTTTATTATATTAAATATGTATGTGCGGTCTACTGCATTTTTTGGGGGTATTTGTTGTTTTTTGTAAATAATATCTATGTTACTTACAAAAAATAATAAACAATATTTTTAAATAAAAATAAAGTCGATGTACATTTTTGACATGATTTACGATTTTGACATGAAATTTAATAAAAATGTGTAATGTTTCTCTCCTTTGTTATACTCTAAATCTTATTTTATTGTAAATTATATATATATATACATATTTAATGATAGTAATCGTCAACCAACCTTTTAACTCCTTTACACTGTCTCCTTACACTCTCAACTGGCACATAGCAATACAATTTCTGCTATATGGCGGAACAAAAATTTGAAAGGGCAATTGACCTTTGTATAATATTTTTATTTAATATTTGCTAGAATATACATTAACACTATTGTGCGAATATTATTTTAATGTTATTTTTTAACAAATTAACAACTATTTTAATATTAATATATTTTTCTTTACATTATTTATCATCACAAGGATATCACTAGGGTGCCGCCAACCCTGTGAACTGAAGATACAATGTCACATTCACCCAGTAATTGCACTGCCTCTCTCAACCTTCAAACTGAAACACAGCAGAGCGAACACTGCTATTTGGCGGTAGACATCGCTGAGAGTGAGGTACCAATGCAGATGACTTTTGTATGATATTTGTTATTTTATTTGCTAGAATTGACACTAGCACTATGTGCGATTTTATTGTAATATTACTTTTGAACTGATTAAAAACTATTTTAATTTTTATATATAATTAGTAAACAAGCATTACACATAATGTTATATTTACCCAGTATTTATACTGTCTTTCTTACCCTTCAAACCGGAATACAGCAAACACTAGTATTTGACGGCAGAAGTAGGTGAAATTGATGTACCAATGACCAGACAACTTCTGTGAGAGGTCTACCTCATCTATGTTGCACCTTCGTTTAGCAACCCGTTTAATCTTATAAATTGAAATTCTTGCGTAAAAAAATATATCTGAGTGCTGTGTGTGTTTCATATTCAATTGAAATAGAAGGAAGTGACATTATTGTCAAATGCTAGCTAGTTTATTAAATCAGTGAATTTAAATCAGTTCCCATTTATGTGCACTGACGTGTAAACATCGGTAAGCGGTCTGGTTGTGTTGACAGTGGCTTAATCCTGCGGTTACCGCAATATATTTCTTTGGAACAAGTTTAATATTTGGTCTCATCCTGCCCAATCCTGCCCGTTTAATATCGCTGTTTGTGGACGGATTTCGCTCAAAATCGGTGTTTTATTGATGCGGATTTTGCGGATTCCGAAACTCTTGGGCTTGAAAAATACGCGGGTTGGAAATGAGTGTCGTGTCTGATTAGTTTTATGAGTTGGATATATATGAAGCTTTACGGACACTTTATTTGTGAGAGTTTCTGTGCGTATTGAGGGGTGTGTTTTGTTTGAGTATTTGCTTATTTTTCTATATAATCTGCAGGAATTGTAAGCAATTTAGCAGCTTCCTGTAATTTCTAGTTAGATTATAAATCTTACATACTGACTTTGTACCCTCTTTTATCTATCAAGGTAATTTTTGAAAAATATTTTATACGTGTTCCATGATGTTAGATGGAGAACTTTTATACTGAATTTCATTTGAGTAATTTAAAAAACAGCAATGTTTCATACTAACTTTGTATACGTGTCTTACCCCTTTAGGAGGTGAATTCTTATAAATTCCTTTTTAAGTGCAACGTATTAAGTTTCTAACTTTTATAGTTTAGCCTGCATTGATATGACACTCAGTCAGTCAGTAAAATTCTTTTATATATAAAATGTACATATACAAAAATAATTTATTTTATTACTTGGTCGAAACGTTTGTACACGCGTAACTCTTAAATGACCCCACCAAATAAAATGATCCATTTTGTATTATGTTTGTAATTTTCTATACCAGAAAAGTGCCATGAGGTACCGGCAGAATAGAATAGTACATCCCACTGCACCAGGAGTCCTAAGACGCGACTAAGGTACCAGAACCAACAGATGGCGGTATATCCACCCGAAACAGTGCAGCTTAAATGCACAGGGAGGGGATGAGCAGCAGCATCATCGTCGCAATAGCTGCGCTCTGCGATTGCCAACACGCTTGCCCCGCGTGGAAATTATAGGCAAAATACCTCTTTTCTTGGAGAGGCTTATGTCCAGCAGTGGACATCCAATGGCTCGTATGATGATGATGATGATACCAGATTTATACTATGTACCCGGGCGAGGATGACCGACTCAATGGCGCAGGTCGTAGTGTTTCTATGTTGAGTCAAGAGTCGTGCGTTCGATTCCCACCGAAAACAAGCATTTGTTTGATCAATATTTGTGTTAGTTCTATGTCCGGGAGTTAAATGTGTATTTGAGGATTTTATTTGTGATCCCTCTTTTGTTTTGGTGTCCGTAACATGTGCTTTAAATGGTTTATTTCAGAATTAAGTTAATGTATTACATGTGGTGTGAATTTATTATTATTATTATTAGCATCTCTTTTCTACTCTGGGAGAAAAGAGAAAGTAAGAGAGAGAGAGAGAGCTTTATCTTTAAACTAAAAAAATAATCCACGTACCTACGAGTAATTCTTCCTAATGTTCTTATTGTAATGAGAAAACAGCGCATTCTTTTTTGAATTGTTTGTTCTTTATTGTCTGTTTTGTTCTGTATTGTTGACGGGCCTGATGGTGCAGATCCTATTCTATATATACAGATCTTATCATGTGTACCAACGGTGCGTGCGTGGTTTTAATACCCACCCAGAACAAATATTTATTTGATTATATTTGTATTTGTACTGTGTCTAGGTGTTAAATATATGTATTTAAGTATTATATTGGTGATTCCTCCGTGTATATATTATTGTAACGTTAATATCATGAATATGCAAGTTAGTAGGAGTAAGTAAATATTAACTGCGGTGATTAATAGTCATGAGTTAATGTTATTTATATAAATTTGTTAATTTCCTAATGGCAATAAGAGCAACCTTATCAAAATATTGACCTAAACTTATGCATACAACAAAGGCAAATAATTGCTATGATGCTGTTGGAAATTTGGCCACGATTTATATTTCAAATCTATCTAGTTTATTCCAGTTGTAACGCTATTTGGTATAAACACATTTTGCATTAATATTAGTTTGGGAGCAGTATTTCGATTTATTACAGAAGTTCTGATAATGAAAGCGGTAGACGCGTTAGTTCAAGTTTCTCTTTTAAGCACCAACGTTTATAACGTAATATTACTTAGGATAGTAATATCATTACTTATCATTGTATTACCAAAAGTACAACTCTTACAAGGGTCGTCCATCGGGCGATAGGTTTTTTTCATGAAGTCTAGCCGTGTGGTACCTCAGAGTGAATAGTGCCTCTTCCTACATCAGGTGTCGTAAGAGGCGGCTTAGGTACTAGAACGCACAGAAATAGTGTAGCTCAGATACACTTGGATGGGCAGTAGCATTCACGTTGCGAAAGCAGTGCTCTGTGATTGCCAACACGCTTGCCCAGCAGCAATTTTGGGCAATTTTCCTTTTTCCTAGGGAGGCCTGTGTCCAGCAGTGTACTTCAATGGCTGGTATGATGATGATGATTTTAAAGTCAGCAAAAGTATGCGGTCTGCTTGAATATAAACTTAACCGCAGCTTGTAGAAATTCATGATATCACAAAGATATCAATACCTTATAAACGGAAGATACCATGACCCATTTACCTAGTAATTTCACTGCCCTATTCACTATTTCAACCGGAAAATAGCAATGCAAAATCTGGTATTGGGCGTTCGAAATAGGTGAGAATAAAGTACCAACGCAGGCGACCTTGGTTACAGGTCTACATCTAGTAAGAAGTCTATCATTCCCCAATTACCACTTACCAGTCAAATTGATCACGTAAAATGTGCACACGACGCGGTCGGTTATTTTTATCAACAAATGAAATCATTCTTTTATTTGCAAATATGTTAATGATTACTTACGTTGCATAATCGATAACATTATCTCAGAACAGACAACTACATTTCAAGTTTTGTTTCAGTATTCTTATCACTATCGATGATTCATGATTGATGTGAATGACATACTAAATAAAAGAGGTCGTAAATCACTGTCAGCAAATAAAAAACAAAATTAAGATAATTTTTAACGGATAAAGTATAAGAAGAAATGTTAATATATTCTCATATTTTCTTTTATGTTTTTTTATACATGTATTTAAATTTTTCTTTACATATATAAATCATTATCATCATACCAGCAACATAGGCTTCACCAAAGATAATGTTGTTTGCCCATTATTGCCGGGCAGGGCAAACGTGTTGGCAATTGCAAAGCGCAGCTTTAGCGATGAGGCAGCTGCTGGCCATCTCCGCCCTGTGCATTTGAGCTGCACTGTTTCGGATGGATATACCGCCATCCGTTGGTTCTGGCACCTTAGTCGCCTTATACGACACCTGGTGTAGTGGGAAGTACTATTCTACTCTGACGGTACCTCACGGCGTAGATGATGTGTGAATTATTATTATTACATATATATATTTTTTATTTAACGAAGATATCCATCCAGCTTACGTTCCGCTTGATACTTAACCCGTAGTCCTTAGACCGCAGCATATAGACGCTCTTATTATCACAAAATAATAACTAACGTGTCGCCAACCCTGTGAATTGAAGATACCGTGTCAATTTACCGAGAAATTTCAAACCGGAACTCAGTATTACGAGTACTGCTATTTGGCGATATAAATAGGTGAAAGTGTGGTACCAATGCAGACGATTGTATGCGATCTACCTTCTGTACGCACACATATACATACGCACTTGTGTTGCATATAAAAGAGAAATTCGATATTAATTATATATAAAAGTTACTATATATTACACACACACTTATTTAACTAAATGTATAAATGTCATAGAATGTTCACACCAAATCTCATACATTGACCTGACTCCGAGGTAAGTTGCTTAAAGCACTTGTGTTACGGACAACAGAGAAAACAGAGGAATTACAAATATAATATTACTAATATTAAATACATAAAGTTTAGACCTAGATACAGAATAAACACATGCTTGTCCTGGGTGGGTATCGAGCCCTCGACCCTTGATGCGCAAGATAGAATCTCTACTATCTGCGCCATTGGACCCGTCAATTAAACGTTTGTTCTGGGCAGGGATCGAATTGAAAATCGATCGATAAAAAATCCTTGTGGCATCCCGCCCGTCAAGTTTGAAGTGTTCCAAAAAAATCAAGAATTATCCCGACAAATATACGAGCGATGCCACAATCAATCCGTCGGGTTCACACTAGTTATTCGGGGTGCGTATAAACAATTCAAATAACAACACGATCGATTCACATTTACAGAACATTCGCCGGGGACGTGAGCCAGTTCACAAACGATACAAATACGACTAACCTTTGCGTGATCTAAAATGGACGCCTTATTACGTGCAAGTTTGTCGATGAAACTTTATAGCGGACTACAAATATCACATAGCGTTTTAATGTTAAAGATGAGCCTTACACTGTAGCTGTTCTATCGGCCTAGTCTTTAATAAATATTTCTTACTTGCAACATTATAAAGAAGGAATAATTAAATTAAATCGACTTTTAAAAGAGGTAGACCTCTTACAAAGTTATACGAGCATACCTCATCATCATCATAATCATTCCAGCTATTGGAAGTCCACTGCTGGATAAAGACCTCAAGAAATAGGGAATTTTGCCCATAAATGCCGCGCTGGTCGTGTTGGCAACGCAGAGTGCAGCTTTCGTGACGGGGATGCTGCTGCCCATTCCCACCCTGTGCAATTGAGCTACACTGTTTCTGATGGATATACCGCCATCTGTCGGTTCTGGTACCTAAGTCTCCTCTAACAACACCTGGTACCGGTGTACTATTCTAATCTGCCGGTACCACGCGGCCGTCAATTAATATAAATTGTAGAATAAGGCGCCATAAAAGCTTATATTCAATCTGGATAGCCTTCCAGCGGTTCACAGCGGGGTGTAGTTTATCGAGCTCAGTATTTCACACGTCACATGTACATGCTGTTAGGCGCCCCGATATTGCTGATCATCGGGAGATCTAGATTGTTGAGTTCAAACAGATATTATGAATTGCTCTTGGATATGGAAATATCTCGCTTGTCATTTTTGTATTGGTAACGTGGAACATTCCGAAGTATCTATAAGACGCAGTTTATGTATAAACTATAGAACGTTGGTTTTTTCTTGTTTGTGTAGTAGAAGTAAACCTCTTATAAAGTTCGTCTGCAATGGTACCTCAATTACACCTACCGCCAGATAGCAGTGTTTGCAATGCTGTATTCCAGTTTGAAAGGCAGTGAAATTTAATGTATTTTAGGTTTTTAGGTTTTAGCGATCTAGATCAGTAGATTTATTACGTTTTTAAAAAAATAGTAGCTCGTTAATGATAAAAGAATTTTAAAACTCTGTATTATAGTTTATAAATGAAATGGTCACAAAGAATAAAATATTTTCACTTTATAATGTTTATGAAGATAAATAATTATTCAAGATAGTTACATTGCTATAAATGATTTCTAAACTTTTTACTTAACCAACTCTATTAGAACGTTTACTGACAGAAAACTGATACAATAATGATGAACATTATGTTTATTTTATTAAAAAAATATAATTTAATATAAAATTTAAAAATTATGTTAATTATAAATGCCACAACAGATTTGCTCAATACAAATGAAAATAAATTCTAATATATATACAGGATACATTTTGCGTAATTGGCGAGCTGTATTTTCATTTTGTCTTGGAGAACTAATGCTAGACTACTTAAATATTAATTCAGCGCAACCAGACAAGGGGGTGAAGTCGCTCATTAATGAGCGACTCAACGCCCAATTCTGCCCGGGGCGATTACCCGCTACGTGCGGCAAAGCGGGTTCACAAGGTCTGAGCGGGATCAATGGCGATCACCCGTGGGCTCCTCCGAGGGTCGATTTAGACTTTGGTAGCGATAGTGAGGGACTAGTTTGGTTGGTTATCGCTTGAGAGGCAAAGATTGTATGCGTTTGACGGCGAACACAGTGTACTGCTCCACCAAAAAATGTGTGTGATTGTGGAGTACCAGGGCGCCGGAGGAAGGCATTTATGGGGAAGAGGAGGACTGAGCGAGCCTGGCCGTACTAGTGTAGTCGGTTATTCCTTGAGAGGCAGAGACACGGTATATTCACCATGTTCGCTGGCGAACGCATACAGTCTCTACGTATCTAGAGCAGTAACTCTACAAAAAGAATGTGTGTCATATGTTTGTGATTGTGGAGTGCCAGGAAGAGGGCGATAGAGGGAGACGTTTATTGAAGTTATGCTATCAGATAGACCATACCGCGCAAGCGTGGCGGCAGTCGCAGAGTGTAGCTTCACGATGGGAACACTACTGCCCATCCTCGTCCCGTTGCAATTAAGCTACGCTATAACCTATGGATGTACCACCGTCTATCGGTTCTGGTAACTCAGTTCCTGTTACGACACCTGGTACAGTGAAATACTATTTTACATTGTAGTTACTCCACGGTTATATATACTTAATATACATAATCATACAGTTTATAAATCTGTATAATACCTATGAATATTACATCGACGCTATTCATTTGCACCCCGATTGCGAGACCAAATGCAAATGGTGGCCATCTCAAAATTCAACCAAGATAAACCATTATTCGTCACACAAAAACAAATGCCCCTAAAATGTCCGCTGATATTTAGGAATATGTAAATGAGCTGCAAATCCTCTCTCAAAGACTAAATTAGGGAATAGACAGGTATTTTCTTACATCTAGTTTGATTGAATGGCGCATTTGGTGATGATACATAAATAGGGTTATAATGTTAGAGAAGTAAATCAGTAATAAAGTACGGAGACAGCGTTTTAGGATAAATTTGTTTGGGGATTGCTTAATATTCAACGGAAGCGGAGTCATATAGCTGTCACTGTAATAGAGTTTGTCAAAGAACTAGAGTAATGAGAAGGAGTTAAGAGCGAGAGAGTATTAGAAGAACGGAGATTACGTTGATATCTTCTTCTGTTATATATGTAAATAAAATAAATCACGCAAGGATTGAGTTTAAATTCCAGAACGTTTCACGATTTCCATTCGTGAACGTATGTACTTAAATTAAAAGTTCCACAGGTATGTACTTAAAATAAACCTTATTGATTTCTCAAACAGTTCAAATCACAATTGTATACTATTAAATGTAACAAGACACACAAAAGAAAAATTCTTCAATAGCATAGATCAGCGACGTTTGAAGCCGCGTTAATATTGATATCTCGGCTGCGTGGACACGGTTTAAATTTCCCCAAGGATTGTCTTTGCTTCAATGCTTTAGATTCTTTAATCTAGACCGTGTAGTCTTGCGGCGTTTTAAAATACTAAAGATTTCCAAGTCTTTTCTGTTCTTTTTATATGATTTATTTGAACACACACACGGCTTGTAATAGATAATGTATAATATATTATATTAAATGCTAGCTTTAACAATAAACGTATGGCTCATATATACGTCGTGGGATATCATCATACCAGCCTTAAAATGTTCACTGCTGGACATAAGCCTCCCCAAGAACAGGGATAATTTAGCCCATAATGGACAGGTTAGCCCATAATTGCCGCGAAAGGCAATCGTGGTGGCAAACCTAGAGTGTTTGTTCCCCAACGGGAATGTTGCTGCCTATCGACGCCCTGATGCATCTTGGTTACACTGTTTCGGGTGGACCGTCATCTGTCGATTCTGTAGTAGGTAGCATGCAGCAGGTGTTTCTAACTAGAACACATTGTTTGGCGAGAAAATTTGGCATAATCATGGCAACTTGAATGAACACCAACTATAACATCGTAAGAATAAACAATGAGACACGTACTTTGAAACAAGCTTTTGCATTAAATAGGCATCTTTTCTATAAATCACGTGACACGTGGAGTAGAAAGTAAAATAGCGTGTTGCATGCATGCATTACTTTTTATATTTACTATTGCACCAATGAACTCTCCTAAAGTCTTTTTGTTATCAATTCTACTGCTTTTGAACCTCCCTTTTTAACTGTTCATTACATTTCCATTTCATTTTATTCGTTATTTGTAATAAATAGAGTCATAAGAGATAGAATACTATATTATTTAAACCTAAATTGAATATGAACTACTTCTGAAAACTGGTTTTTAAATTATTTAATAGTTTTTAACCTTAATTTTATATTTGATTGATTTTATACTGTGAGTTATCTCTAAGAGATAATGCCATTATCGAGTTTCTTGAGATTTTTTTAAATGCCTTGTCGGGTTCAGCCAGATTTTGTATCACATGCAATGTAATCACAGAAAATATGTTTATTTACGACTAAAAAACTTTCAAATCAGAGTTTTTGTACTAGTATAGTTACTACCCTATTATGCATGTATTATTCATATAAACCTACCTCTTCAATAACTACATAACTATTTTAATCGTATCAAAATCCTTTGCCTTGTTCTAAAAATCTAAGCAAACAGACGGAAAACGGGAGGTGATTTTATTTTATAATATGTAGTAAAGCTATACATATGAAACCTTTTTAATAGAAACAACATTTATACGAATTATAATACCAAATATCGTAACGCCAGCATAAATAACTCTGACATCTTTTTTAAAACTTTTACAATTGACTTGTATCTTTTTACCGCCCGCATCGTAACATAGCGAGTCTGTTTCATTTTCACCATCACCGTGAACTCTAGCGGGGCTTTTAATTAACATTTCCTCCGAAACCGTAAGCACGTTGAATTGCAAACTCACAGTCAAATATGATAATAAGAGTCGGTTGCAAATAATGGCAAAGTAATTATAAAATTTGATTCCACTTGAGTTTAGTTGTTGTACTAATGTAGAGAAAACCATTATTGTTCGAAATAAACTAATGTTTTTCAGACATGTTCCATGAAGAAAGTTGTTATATCTTTACTGTACCCTTTTCTTTAACTGTTATATTTCAACATCATTGATACAGTGAACTTCCAATGACTGATATGAATCAGTCATTGGAAGTTCACTGCTGGATGACAGCACTCCCAAAGAAAAGGGAACTCTACCGATTTCCGCCATGGCCAAGCGTTATGGCAATCGCCAAGGGCAACTTTTGTGACGTGGATGCAGCTGTCCATCCTTGCTCTATGCATTTGAGCTACACTGTTTCGGAGGGACAGGATTTGCCGCCAACTAATTGTTCTGGTACCTTATGTCGCCTCTTATAATACTTGGTACATTCGAGGTGCTTTATTACTCATGGTTTTCTACTCTGCGAGTACCTCACAGCATATTTACACGATTAATGTCAATTTTATACGTCGTTGGAAAACCGGTCATACTTCATAGTCTATAGGCGCCTGTAGCATCGAGAGGAATCACGTGCCGACAATTTCAAAGTCTACTGACCCCTTTGTTAAGGTACTTTATACTGTAGTAAAATTAAACGTAATAATAATTAAAATACGGTTTTATTTTTAAAGCGCTTATTAAAACCGTTTTGAAGAGTGACAGAGATATTAATTTTTTTATAGATATACGATGATCATTTTCTATTCGTAATTATGGTGTTAGGTTTATATGCAATTTAATGAAACTATCAGTTCGGTAAGGGTGCGTGCTCTTTAATTTTTTTTTATAAATATTATGTTTATTTTTTATTTGAAGACAAATTGTTCTGTTATTGATTTATTATCGCGTGGAAACGAAAATTGGACTAAAAATAACCAATACACGGAAAATAGTGTAAATTCTAGGCAATATGTAGGTAATATAGAGGATTAACGATCTGATATTTGTTGCAGAATGTCGGTTAATGTGTGAGAAAGGAGAATAATCTAAAGAAAAATTTATTGCTCTTTATTGTAAGTATGATAAAATAGTTATTTTTTTTGTATTAGACCAGATCGACAAACATGCATATCGTCCGCGTGGATTACGCGGGAAAGCGTTACCGCAATCTATAGACGCTCATAATACCTTGGGACTTGAATACATTATATCCCATTATGCCACCGTAATTCCAGTGCCTCTACCATCCATACACCCGGAACACCCGGAACCTGCTACCCATCTCCACCCTCTGTATTTGAGCTTAACTGTCTCGGATTGATATACCGTCATCTGTCGGTTCTGGTACCTTAGTTGCCTCTTATATCACCTGGTGTAGATGAAGTTACTTTTCTACTCAGCCGGCACCGCCTGGCAATGTACCAATGCAGACGACAAACAGTTGTTTATTAAATTTTAATTTCTCTACGTAGTCAATGAATATGTAAGAAACTTGTTGATTCACTCGTTAGCAGCCACTCAAAGGACACCAACATAATTTACCGATGGTTTTAAGATCACTTAGCGTCAGCCCAGACCGGTACATCCATACTTGTTCATTAAAATATTCATGAAAACTTATAAATTTCAAAGAGAGCACCATCGCAAATAGTTCGTAATGACAAGCTCAAGTGTCGGCTTCGCACTGTGGTTGTATTAAACGCATATTCTTTTCTCTAAATATATTTTCGGGCATACGTTATAAACGTGACTTCTATTACAAAGCACTAAAACTCATTATCGTGTGTCACACTATTCAGCAGTGTTACATAATCTTTGCTTGCAAAATTTCACTACAACATCAAAAATGCTTTTGTAGAAATGCATATTATAGCAATCGCAGCCTTAGTTCGAAGGATTAGAGTACTTTCTGGACTTTGAGTTAAACTTTCGTATGCACGTCGAAGTTTGTCACAAGCTTATGAATAGGCAATAAGTTGTCCGGAGGCGCTTGCTGCTGTGCACCAGTTAATGACAGTTGTATAGGCAAGTTATGTAGATTAATACCAATTTTGCGACGGTTATGTAGCAGCAATGTAATGGATTACAATGCGGCGGGATCGACTTCTCAATGTCAAGAGCGTGTTTGATGGTAACGGCCTTTCAGGTGAATCGGTGTTCCATAGTAATTTGTATAGACGACTAAGTTAATCATTTATTGTTGATGATCCTAAGGGATATTTCACTTCATGGTTTTGATCTAACTCATACTTACTTCCGTGGGCGATTATAGTTAATCAGCTTAAGAGGTATATATCATACCAGTCATCGGGAATCCACTGTTAAACATATGCAAACAAAGGGGGGAATTTTGCTGACAATTGCCGCGCTGGGCAAGCGTGTTGGCAATTGTAGAGCGCAGCTTTGGCGACGGGGATGCTGCTGCCCATACCCGCTCTGTGCATTTGAGCTGCACTGTTTCGGATGGATATACCGCCATCGGTCGGTTCTGGTACCTTAGTGGCCTCTTACGACACCTATTACTGAGGGAGGTACCATTCTACTCTGCCGGCACCTCACTTATTTTCGATTGCGGATTAGAAGTGCAATACTACGTCTGTGGAACCCGATTTGATAGTACCTTAAATAAACAACCAATAGTTCAGTTACGTTTATTGACTCACGTTAAGAAATAACATCACTTAAAAGTAATTGGGCGCAAAACACATTACAAACATCACAGTCCACTGAAAGGAAGAATGGTTGCGGTACGCAAGTAGTCTCAAAGGCATAGCCCATTTGCTCCAAATGGGTCGGCGGACCGCTCAATTCGAGTAACGTCTAAGTTTAGTACACTGTGAACAATATCCGGTTTGACATCAAAGTGAAACAGACGTTGTTAAAGATGTATTTTTGTTCGTGTATTCAAATATTATTTTATATTATTTTAAATATATAATACAATACAAAAGTTTGGTTGTAACCTTCTGTATGCAGTTTCTGTAATATGAAGTCGTCAAACAGGAAGGTATTTCAATTTATATGTACAATATAGGCAACCCTGGTGACCCAAAGTTTCATAGGCCACCTAACACATAGTTCACTTAATTAGGCTAACCTTAAACTAGTCTACCGCCACCTGACAAGACTTAGAACAAAGTTTACAGCAGAAGAAACTAGTGGTGATAAATGTTTCACGACCTATGTGGTTAGCGATAAAACTATCTCTTAAAAACTGCCTCAAACTTATCTAATCACCATTGGGGGCTATGGCGATTAAATAAGTTAGAGGTAGTTTTTAAATATGTACTATATTTTAATTATAAAAACCCGAAGTGATAAAAATATTATTTTTCTAATATTCAACGGGCCCGACGGCCGACAAACCAGCATACAGCTCGCGTAATCGGAGTATAGTAAACGTAAAAGTATCGAAGCATCAGAGCAGCCTACACACTTATATCATACAAATATCACGAGCGCGTTGCCGACCTTATGACTGAAAGATATTATGTTAAATTACCCGGTAAATATTTGTTTTCAAGGTTTATATTTGTAATCTCTCTGTTGTCAGATATTCGTTTTACAGTTCCTAAAGCGACTTATTTTGAAGTCAGGTCAATCTATGAGATGTTGCGTGAATTTATATGTTTATTTAAACTTAACAACAAGTTGAGTAGTCATAGTCAACAGAAGCTGACTGACTGATTGATTCACATATATAAGGTTGGCAACGCGCTCGTGATATTTTTGTGATATATATATATATATATATATAGAGAGAGAGACAGAGAGACAGAGAGATGGCTTGGCCATGTTAAATAACTGCTCAATATACAGAGTGTAAGTAAATATGCAATACTTCATGAAAATTTACTATCCCTCCTTACGATCCCTAAGCCCTAAGCTTTACAACGTGTGTGGGCGCGCACAAAATTAAAAATCTGAGAAGGTACTCAGCATATTAGTAATTGAAAGTCCACTGTTGTACACAGGCCTCCTCAAGAAAGCGGGAATTTTATCCATAATTGCCGCACTGGGCAAGCAAGTTGGCAATCGCGGAGCGCAGATATCGCAATAGGGATTATGTTACCGATCACTACACTGCATTTGAGCTTTTAGCTACTGATTTGATGGTAGTATATGATTCGAATCGATATACTACCTATCGGATCTGGTACTTTGGTTGCCTTTTAAACCACCTGATACAGAGGGATATACTATTCTACACTGCCAGTACCTCTCAGTATCAGCTAAAGAATTATATCTTTCAAATTGTGATACGACACATTTTGTCAATCTTGAAAACAGTGCCACAGGATATCCGAAACGTTCAATAAAAAATACTAAAAAGTTTATTAACTTTTTAGTATTATAAAAGTAGTTTTATTAGGTTTTTAACTTTATATTGTTTCCCATCAATTTTCTCTATGACGTAAACAGCAAGTATTTTCATTTTATATTTGTAGGAAAGAATAAATATTCATCGCGATTATGTCGAATCGAGAGCGTACTAGTCATTTTTATCGTATATTAATTCATCTCCAGCCTTTATAAGAATTTCGGGAAAAGAACTCTTTATTGCTGACTATGTAGAGTCGAGATTGTCTTGCAGCGATAAGTTCGGGGGGCAATAAGTGGCGATCGAATTGAGATACGATGTGACATGTGCAGGTTATTGCTTCACAAGTGTTTGTACAAACTGTGATATTGCTTATTTGAGCAGAAAATCTTTTGGGTCGAGGAAATAGCTGAATGTGACTAAGCGAAATTGTACATAGTTAACACAATAATTATATTGAAATTCCTTTATAGCGACTTCAAAACGCGGTTAATTTATTTTATACATTTTTTAAACAGTAATTAATGATTTTTTAGTTATTTTTTTATATATTTATGTAAAATAAATATCATCATTATAGCAGCTGTAAAACGTTCACTGCTGGATGTACGAGTAGACCTCCCCAAGAAAAGGAAAAATTGCTCATAATTGCCACGCTTTGCAATCGTGGTAATCAGCCGAGCGTAATTTCGCGACGGGAATGTTACCCACTCCCGCCTTTTGCCTTCGTATGGATAAACCGCCATCTGTCGGTTGGTAAAGGCAACTCCTCTTACTACTCTGCCGGTACCACACGATCAAAACGTAACTGTCAAAATGTAAAGTATTTTTTATATATATATATATTCATATTACCTTATTTAGGTATATATCTATTTATATTACTTTATGACCAATTTCTTCTCAAATTATATAGATAAAGATGTACGCATATTTTATTAAAATAAAAAATATAGACTTAACATACGTTATACAACCAAAACCACAATTTCCAGATGATTTGGTACGAAACTTTTGTAATTTATCGAATATCTGTAATGTGCCGTGAAAAATGACACGCGTCTGACGAAGCGTTAGCAAGTCATCATATTGGCACCATCAATCTCGCTCGTGAGATATTGATTTTATTGAGAAATGATGTAGCAACGCTTTTATCTGATTTGTAGTTTTTATTTCCAGCTAAGGATAAAGTAATTAATAATCATATAAGAAATAAACTCAATATTTTCTTACATTTAAAATGTGAAAAGTTAAATAAATCATTTTGTATGCAGAAAGAATGGATGATAGTAGATGAGATTTTAAAGAAGGGCCAGATCAGAAGTACTAAAAATTTTCGAGCGTGTTTGAAATAACTAATGCGAATAGGGAAGCGTGAGAGATATGCCAAGATCGTAACAAGTGGAGATTCATAGAGATTCATAAATATATGGATAGAAGATAAATGGGGAACAGATCACAAGAGGTAGCCCTGATACTAAGGTAGTGTATTAGTATCTCATTATTTCTACCGCCAACCAGCAGTGTTTCTATTGATATTATCTAGTTTGAAGGGTGAGAGAGGCAGGAAATTACTAGTCAATGTTACAGAGTACCTTCAAATCTCGAGGTTTGCAACGCGCTTATATATGCTGCGATGACACTTATTCGCGCTTAACACGCGAACCGTAAGCTTGTTTGTGAACTTAGTCATAAAAAATTTGAGAACGTCCAAAAACCATAACTTTTTTTTAATGTTTGTGTTGGACTGAGTTTAACAGATCTTTGTTGCCAGATAATTGACGTGTTCAGGAGTAACTTAGGCTACTTTGATTTTATAATACGAGTATTCTCGTGAAAACGGTAATTACCCGGATAAAACCACGAGGGCGAGGCTAGTTATCAATATATTTCAGTTATCGAATATCTGATCTCCTTGTTGCTATATTCTATACGACAGACATTATTGTTATTTATGGAATTATGATAACACTAGCTGTGCCCGCGACTTCGTTCGCGTGGTTGTCGGAAACTCTATCAAGATTATTTTTTGATTGCTCACGTTGGTTTATGTTAGTGTAAAATCGTGAATAAGATTTTTTTTAAATAATATGTAAAAGCATAATGTTTTTAAAATAATGGGTCAAAGTACTTCGGCATATATTATATTATTACTTTTGTTTAAAATAAAGCACGTTGTATTCAACCGTTCCGTAGGGAGCCGACCACGCGTCTGAGCCGCGCGGCATGGTACCTCGCAAAGATACACTCGCGAGTGGTAGTGGCAAGCACAGCGGTGTGGCGAGGCCCACCTACCCCTCACCCGCTGCCGCGCGGCCTGCTTGGACATTATAATGCTAGCAAGCCTTCTTCGACTAATAATGTTATTATGAGTAAATCTTGAGAGATAGACATATACCGTCGCGGAGTTTTTTTATTGTTAAAAAGGAATAATTCTTTCATATATAGTTTTTGGATAACTTAAACCATTTGACCTTAAATATAAATAGTTTTCCCCGTTTTTGCAACATCTCTCACTGACGCTTCGCTCCTAATGGTCTCAGCGTAATGTTATATAGTCTAAAGCCTTCCTCTATAAATGGACTATTAAAAATAAAGAATTATTCAAATTGAACCAGTAGATCCTGAGATGAGCGCGTTTAAACAAACAAACTCTTGCACTTTATAATATTAGTATAGATCTATAATTCGAATTACGTATATAATGATTATTATCAGTGCAGCCATTAGAAGTCTAGAATCTGCTAGACATACGCTTCCCATGAAAGGGGGAATATTGCCCATAATTGCCGCGTGTGTGTTGACAATCGCCGAGTGCAGTTTTTCCGACGGAGTTGCTGCTGCTCATTCCTACCATGTGCATTTGAGCTGCACTGTTTCGAATGGATATACCGCCATCTGCCGGTTCTGGTACTTAAGTCACCTTTTACAAGACCTGGTACAGGGGGAGGTTTCTACTTTACCGGTACCTCACAGTTAATATCATTATATTCCGTGATATTACATCCGTGAGGGCATTCCCTCACGGATGTAATATCCTCACGGCCGTATATAATTAATTCCCATAGCATCTCAGACATTGTCCTGACTCCGTTGTAAGTCACTTAAAGCACTTCTGTTTCAGACGCTAGACAATAGAAGATTCACAATATTTTACTAAAATATATATACTGTACACCCAGACACAGTACAAACACAAATATCATTATATAAATATTTGTTCGGGTGAGAATCGAATCCACGACCTCTGGCGCACAAGATAGAATCACTCCCGTCTGCGCCATTGGGCCCGTCAAAATAATATTTTAATAAACTCATATAACTTTAAGTTCCAACTGTCGCTATTGAAATTTTGATGCCATACCGGAACTCTTTAGTACGGAATGGACACGAAACGAAATGAATACTGTGATTAGTTTACCGTTGAATAATTTCCAATCCAAGTCACTTTTTGTGGAAGATAAAGATTTTTTAATCGTTTAACTTTTCATTAACTAAAATAGAAAGTATTGCACAAAATAGCTTTGTAGAAAATATCTAGTGCAAGGAATCTAATTGCTGTACACGACATTTAGAAGGAATTTCTCATTAAAATTCCTTTCTAGTTAACGTTTGTCTGCAACGTAATATACCAACTAGTGTACATTATAAATGTTATCATGTTAGATGAAAAATTATGTGATTTTAAACACTTTTCGTTATATTGTTACCTTTATAATACCAGCTATTTGAAGTCTACCACTGGATATAGGCCTCCCCACGGAAGAGGGAATTTCGCCCATAATTGCCGCGCTGGGCAAACGTATTGGGATTAGCAGAGCGCAGCTTTAGCGACGCGTAACTTTCTGCCCACCCTCGCCCGGTGCATTTGAGCTGCTCTGTTTTGGATAGATATACCACCATCTGTCGGTTCTGGTACCTTAGTCACTTCTTTTGACACCTGGTACAGGCATTATTCTACACTGCTAACACCTCACGGTAAATGACCTTTATTTTAAGACAAAATTTAATACGCGCCTTATGCGGTTACGCGGTTACGCGGTTACGCGGTTCTTTATTAAAAAAATGAAAATGTTCTTTTACCAACTCTAAAAAGTATGTCCAATGACAAACTATAGATGGCTTATTCACATACATATGCCATGCCTGTGCCCCATCAGAATAGACAAAGACTGTGGTGTGGATCTTCACTTGTTACGACCTTGGTTCTCGCTTACCTTATACGCATTAGCCCTTTCAATACGCGCTCGTTTATTCTTAGTACTTCTAACCTGGCCCTTCTTTAATACCTCTTCTACCTGGTTAAGATATGTTAGCATGGTTGGCCCTATACCAATTCTTCCATTCACTTTCGCTACATGTCCAAACCATCTCAACTTTCCTTTTCTATTGTTATCAGAACATCATCTTTTGTATCATGTTTCTAGTTATAGATATATTAATTTGAATATACATTGATATATTAATATAATATAGTAAATATTTTTTTCTGTGTACATAGTATATATAAACCTGCCCATTATATTTCCATATTTCTATCCAAAGGAACCGCTCAGAGCAATGTGTGGGTCAAATGTGTGTGGACCGGCGGTTTAGAATAGCAAAAAGTACCTTCCGTACCAGGTGTCGTAAGAAGCGACTAAGGTATCGAAATTTACAGATTTTGGTATATTCATCTAAAGCAATGCAGCTTACATACTACAAGGTGAGAATAGAAAGCAGCATCCTCGTCGCGATGTTGCACTTTGTTAATGCCACCATGCTTCTCCAGAGCGGGCAAATTGGGCAATAATCAGGAGAATTATTTGTGGGAAGGCCAATGCCCAACAGCAGTCATTTAATGGCTGATATGATGATAAAGTAAATGTGTCATAAAGAACATTATAATTATACTCAATACAAGTATTGTTTATTGGAATAATTTGTAAAACCATATCCCAAAGTTTGTCACAACCGGAATTATCTTCCAGCCACGAATACTCAGTGAGTCAAAGCCACAAATGTCAAGCAAATAGTCACAGCCCATTGGCCAGCACGCGTGAGCTCTGCCCTTAACGATCCGCGAAATTATTTCAACGTGGGTTCTTAAATACCGACACCGATTGTTTCCTCGAAACGGATGTTTTCTTAGTCTTTGTGGAGAATTCTTTGATATGTATAAAAATGGGGACTCTGAAATAACAAACGAAGGAGAAACAAAATAAGTTGTAAATATAACCTCAAGCAAACAAAGTATGCACATATAAATAAATAGATTTATTTATATTAATCAAAATATAGAAGAAGAAGTTTAATGTGTTAAACTTTAAGTTTAAAGTTTGTCGCAAAACTTAATTAGATAACCGATGGGCAATAGATAAGTAGCGAAAAAAACGTTTTATGAAACAACCGCTTCGTATAAAATAAATAATATAAATTAATGTTAAGTCAATTACTCTAAAATGTGTAACTTTATATAGAATTCAAGAATAAAACGATAAGATCTATTGTTTTATTTTACCAAATATATTTATAGTACTTGTTATCAAATATATTGATAATACTTTTTATTAAAAAAAGTTATAATACTTGTTATAAAATGTATATTTAATACTTTTGACTTTTTTGTATTAGCTATGTTGACAGATTACAGTCAACTCATCTTTCTTGATACAACGAAAAAAGAATAATCTAAATATAGCGTAGCACAGCGTGCAAAATCAATTCAACAACTACTCATGTACATTAAAGAAACAATACGAACGGTGTACACAGACCTAAAATAAAAATACAGAGCCAAAATCTTAGCTAAAGTTTTCCAAGCATCAAAAACTTTTAGTTACAATTTCACAACAAAGTCGAGAACCTATTATTAAAAACATTATCTATTATAATAAAATTGCAGCTCGTATTTATTTAATTTACTATTGATATGCTAGCACCATCTTTTTATAAACCTCCGAAATCCATAAACAGTGAAACATTTTCAAAAGACACAATGAATCATAAACAAAATTTATACAGTACATGTCGTAATAAAATAAAAACCCATCATTTTCAATTTGTGCTCTCGTTATCTGAGGCATCAGGAGACCCCTTTATCCGACCCAAAATTTTCAAGGGGAGTACTTTTGTGGGAAGAACACCACGTATGCTCCTTTCAAAGTTTATTTCCCTTTGAACTTGTATACTTTACGTCCAGGGATACTTTTCAAAGTGGAAATATTGAAAATTAATGTTTGTTATTGCATCATATTTGTTCTTGAATCACATCAGATGTTTTTAGAATCTAGTTACGACTATATGACATGATACCAATTCCGGATCTATCGTTAATATTCATGTTGCTTTCAAATAGTCAAGAAGGATATTGCAAATACATATAGACTATTCTTAAAGACCATAACTGTTTAAGATAATATAATTTTTTAGTAAATATTATATCAAAAATAATTCAGCATTTTCTACGCAGAGAATTTCGCTTCCAAAGTAATTAAACAACTATTTCTTCTTTATAGATAGCTGCTAACTTGTAAACATTTAAGTGTTCGTAGGTTTTAATTGTAATTAACATACAATATTGAAAAAATAGTGCTGCCTTCTTAGCACAGATAGAAAACTACAAAATTATCGATGTCCGGTCTCGGTAGTACAACGGTTTTTCATTCCCCTGGCATGGGAAAGATGCAGGTTCGAGACACATCATAATATTTGACAGACCTTGTCCACAGGCGTTGTTAACTATAATAATATGGGATATAAACTAAACTTCTATAAACAAGGCGTGTATTGGCTGCGGTAACTTTTACTCGTACTGTAATGTATGCTTGTATGTCTTGTGTCTAATAAAAAATAATAAGTTACATATTTCTCAAGTTAGATCAGAGTGTAAACACTAAGCAAAAAATATGTTAAAATCGGTTCTGTAGTTAAGACTTTCATTCCGGACAAACACCTTGACACGTAGTTTTTAAATATAGAGAGTTGAAAATAAAATGCTGACGACTTAAAAAAGCAAATCTCGTGTCTTTTAAAACGGATTTTATATAACGAAAATGTCGGCTTTGACAATGTTAAACTTTATACGTTAACTACGATTGAAAGACTGTAAACAGTAATGCTTTCCTTTAACTTCATCTTGCATCTCATCACAAAAAGAACTGCAAGAAAAATTTGACGTACGACGTACGAAGTTACGCGTAGGGAAGATTTCGGCAGCCCTGTTCCATTTGAACTATGCAGTTTCGAGTGGGTATACCGCCTGTTTACTGTTCTGGAACTTTAATGGCCTCTTACTATTGGTATAGAGAATGTACAGGAGAAATCCGTGTACCAGCAGGTGTCGTAAGAGGCAACTGAGATACCGGAACCGATAGATGGCGGTATATCCATCCGAAACAGCGCGACCTTAATACTACATGGTGGGGATGGGCTGCAGCATCCTCATCGCGAAGTTGCGTTCAGCGATTGCCATCACGATTATTATAAAGAATATAAAGCAATATTATATTATAATATGGGATTGCTATATATAGTCAATATCAGTCATACGCCAAAGTACCTTGTAAAGTTACGTTATGCAGATATTTCACAAATATAAAGGCTATAAAAAGAAATATCTTTTTATAGCCTTATTAGCCTTCATATACATCATAGCCTTATGGTTTCCAAACTTAATGTAACAAAGGCATCGACACGACATGTAATGAACAGGAAGTTGGTTACATGGAAACAGTTTGAAAACATCCGAACGCTGTTTGCCAAAAGTATTAACCGGGCTGCTAACTCAATTTTATGGGTGAAACGAGTTTTGCCGAAGAAAAATAGGGGATTCGTGCTTGACGAGAGGACGACGAGATTGGCTTTTCACATTACCAAAAAGGAAATAACGTGATGTAATATGCGAATAAATGTCCCAATTTCAGATGTTCCCAAATCATATTATAAAATATATTGGCGATTTGCACATAACAAATAAAATTGATGAAAGAAGAGTAAGCGCACAAATATATAGAGCGGAAGTAAATGGAAGAGTTGATATAGGATGACCTGAGTGAACATGCCTGAACTAGGTAGAAGAAGTATTAAGAAGGACCAGGTCAGAAGGAGCAAGAATAAACGAGCGTGTATGAAATGACTAAGTCTAATAAGGGAAGCAAAAGAGGTAATCCATTAACTCCGCCTACTTCCATGGAACACAGGCGTGATTTATGTACCTATGTAAAAATTAACACATTTGGTTGGTTTAATAATAACGGGCCCAATGGTGGAAATGGTAGTCATCCTGTCTTGTGCGCCAAAGGCTGTGGGTTTGATCTCCACCCAGGACAAAAATTTATATGATAATATTTATGTTTGTTCTGTGACTGGGTATTAAAAATATGTGTTTAAGTAGTGTAATTGTGATTTCTCTAATATCTGATGTCCGTAATACAAGTACTTATAATGGAATTAGGTTAATGTATAAGATGTGAGAATTTCCCGCAGGCAAAATAGTCCTTCCTTTTGTACTAGGTCTTTTAGAGGCGACTCGGTACCGAAATCGACAGGTGATACATCTATCCAAACCAGTGTAGCTGATATGGTGATAATGATAAAAAAATATGTATTCGAATACTACATATGTAATACTGCTATTGTCTAAATAAAAAAATATATCATATAATTTGTACCTTGGAACAATTTGATTGATATTTAAATTAAAAAAAATTGGCTAGTAATATACCTATCCAGCATGTTAAAGCAATGAATATCAAATTACTACTTTCGCCAAAGAAGTTAATTTGATTTACAAAGGCAACTCAAGCGAGGTCCCATCTTGAGGAACAAGTCAAACAAAACAAAAGAAGTACTGTTGAGTAGACACATCTTGTATCATCGAGTATTTGACATCATTAGGAGAGCACTCGACGTACGGACTTGAATCTTTCTTGGAAACATTGGTTTATTGGTATTTTGTTTTGTATTTCAAAACAAAATAACCATGAACTATTTGGTATTTTCTTGAATTTAGCAAAGCCAACCGGTTTTACACGTGGCAAGTCATGGATTAAACCTAGTACCTAGTAACCTAGTAGCTCCGCTATTATTGTTCCTAGCTTGATAAGTGTGCTATGTACGTTTTTTCTGACTGAATGGTATGAAACCACAGATAAGTTGATTTTTTTTAGTAAATATAATATTAAATATAATCTAGCATTTACTATATATAAAACTCTCAAAGTAAATGTATTACATCTTCAATATATATAATATAAACTTTTTGTTTACTTTTAAGACGGAATTTCCGTCAACTCGACCAAGTTGATACGGGGCTTTTATCATAACCAGTTTTTCTGGCAGGCTCTTTTCTGGTGAATAAACCTGAATGTAAATTAAGCTGTAATACCCTGCTAGTGATGCCAGTCTAGTCCTAAGATAGGTCTGCATCGTAGGGTTAGAATTATTTATAGTTTATTGAATATTCAGAATTGTCTGTAGTTAGGCCTAGTTGCTACAAAAAAATATTTTTTTATTTAACTCCCGAATCGTATTGTGTCAAATTATATAATTTTTTATAATAACATTACCTGTAGATTTAATTACCAATATTTGTAGCAGTGCTATGTAGTAGACATTGCAAACAATGCAGTTAAATAATAATTCATTTCTTATTTTAGTTAGGCTTAGTATTTTGTGCTTGTAATTTTACACTTGTGTTTGTGTTAGTTTTCTGTATTACGACTATTTGCACAAATCTATGAGTTATTTGCTCATATTTGTAGACGTTAGTTCTAGCTTTCTTCATAGCAAAAACGTACACAGATATGAAAGGGAAGCGATCCTTGGTGCGAGTGTTTCTTATGACAAATACAATTATAAACATTTTTTTTATATATGTACCCGTATTTACCATCGACTATATATTCAGTTTAAAATGTTGAAAAGTTGAAAAGAATAGCATCTACCATAGATATATATTTTATTATGAAATTCTTTGTTTTCAAATTGTGTATACCGAAATCTCAAAAACTAATTTTGCTGAGTATATAACATACACGGTGGTATTTGTGTTTCTTTTGTTTTTGAGTGTTGTATTTAGTTATTATATTTGTGATTCCTCTGTTGTCTGGTGTCTGTAGAGTAAGTGCTTTAAGCGACTTACATCGGAATCAGGTCAATATATAAGATATTGTGTGAATATTATTATTATATTAGCTAGTATTTAATATTTTCTCGGAAATTATAAACATTTTCGTGTGATATTATAATGAAGAATTATCTGTACATTTGCGAATTGTGTTCCATATAAATTATGCCAACGTCTGGACTATTTCCACTAATGAATGTGTTCAAGTCATGAATATTCAGAACAAATGCATTATGGTACGGCTTTTTGGTGTTTAGGCAAATTGCTTATTGTTGGAAATTATGATTTATTTTATGACGTTTGGTCGGCACAATGTAATTAGTGCGTATGTAGGCTGGCCAATTAGCTGGCGACTATAAAGGATTTAGTTGGCTGATTTTGAGTTTGCATGCTACACGAAATGTCATATCTGTGTGGATACCTCACTTTAATCTAAACTGCACCCACTAGTTGGCGTATTTTAGATTATTGGGTGTAGCAGTTGGCAATACTTTAGTGATTTCATTTCTAATGATTATATACTCCTTTTTGTTTCATTGTTTGTTTCATTGAATTACATGGGATAGAAAGAGGACGGAAAAATATTTTAACATACAATGAGGATATACATAGAACTAATTTCTTTACACATATTAAATAAATAATAAATAAATTCCCACATTATCTTAAACATTGCCCTGATTACATAATAAGTAGACTTGTGTTACGGACATAAGGCAATAGAATAAATACAAATATACTACTTAAATACATATTTTTATCATTCCCACCCAGACACAGAACAAACAGTAATATCATGATACAAATCTTTGTCCTGGGTGAGGATCGTATCGACGACCTTCGGCACACAAGACAGGATCACTACCATCTGCATCTTACAGTATTATTATTACTTAGTACTAGATTTACACCTAAGACATTGCCTGATCTATCTCTGAAAAAAATAAATCGCTTCCTGACTGCTGTACAGAGCAAAAAGTCATGTTGATTTCATAGACAAAAAATAAAAAGCAAGATCTATTGCTTTTAAACATGTTTTTGGAGGAATAGCCCATGTAAATAGCCTCAGACTACCAATAATATCTGTGATAAATTTCATTCACATCTAAATTTCCGTTCTGGTGTAAAAGTGTTTTGTTGACAGATGTGCGGCAATCACTTTGTGTTAAATGTGAAAAAACTATTGGTGAGAAGAAAATGTAAAAAATATTGTTGAAAGTGAAAGTGTTGAAGAAAGTGTTTTGGTAGATGTGCGGCAATCACTCAGTGTTAAATGTAAAAAAAAACTATTGTTGAGAAGAAAATGTAAAAAATATCAGCCACAGAAAGTCAAGATAGAATTCAAGATAGGATTATTTTTGGCCATTATTGCTGGGCAGGCGTGGTAGTAATCGCTGAGTGCAGCTGCGCAACGAGGATGTTGCTGCCCATCCCCGTCAGGGTATTAGAGCTACACTGTTGCGGATGGATATACCGCCACTTGCCAGTCAGTACCTTAGTCACCTCTTACGACATCTGGTATAGGGGGAGGTACTATTCTACTTTGTACCCCCAAGATATTATTAAATAAAATTTGCCTTTTTGAAGATCCAACATCATTGGTACGTTACTAAAGACGACGTCTTCCTAGATCTAAATACTAACTAAACGATATATATGGGCATGACTATGTCGTAAGTGTCAAATGTACCGGAATGTTTAATAGGTACTTTAAACAACAAAATGCCGAGGCACTGGTTGCTGCAACCGTTAGACATAGCACAAAAAATGAGGAACTCAAATCCTCTTCTCCGAGCTCCTCTTAAGTATAGGCCTCCTGTATCCGCCATTTTTGTTTATCGTCAGCTGTTCTGCCAACCAATCCTTTCTAGAAACTTATAATTATATGTCAACTAACCAGCGTGCTTTTGATCTACCTTATTTTCATTTGCTTTCACTTGAATAATATTTATATTGAAATAAAGAAAGAAAAACATCTATTGTCCCCAGTGATATATAGCATAGACATTTAAGAAGAAATTGCCTCAAAACAAATATAAACATATACGTTTGTCATTAAAAATTATTGCGACTATAAATTGAGATATACAACACACTATTTCTTAAATTAAACATAATTGAAGTTTACATCGTAAGAATAATACATTTTATTTTTTATAAATAACGTCATTTATAAAAAATAAAATGTAAAGAAATATATTTATTTAGTTTGTATAAACTTTAATTGTTGTTTCTTTATTTACAGGTAAGATTTTTGGTTAGTTGTTTAATTATTATATGATTGTATATCTACTTGATATACTCAAATAAAATTCTTTATTTATAGAGAAATAAATTGGAGTTTTATTTTACTTTTGAGATTAAATTACAATTAATTGTCTTATATATATATATATAT
>JACJUM010002819.1:2018855-2081658 GCA_020976665.1 Heortia vitessoides
TCGTCGAAAAATCAAGTACTGTAAAAATTAAACCGAACCGAATGAATCAACGTATAATTGAAAATTAACATAAAACACATCATGTCCGCCCTGAACCCAATCCGATATCACTTAATCGAATCAATAATTACCATCGGCTCTTACAAACAATGGGATCAAACATACTGATTAACAATTGCCAATTTCATAAATGGACTATTTGCGATTCGTCTGATTATTCGGATTATCCGTACCTGGCCCCAATACTGATGTTTGATAGCATCCCACTTTACTCATAATTGGATGGCAATAGAGTTTAGATGTTTGAGTAGATGAGTTAGTGGCGATGCTCGTACGCCATAAAGTACTAGGCACTTCCACCAATAAATCTTGTTAAACTTTAAACGAGTTATACGTCTATCGATTTTTTTTTTTAGGAATTATGCAAGCAACAAGTAGATTTGCTTATGGTAAAATAATGGTAACATTTCATCTATAGTTAACGATCTTTATTGAATTATCTTAAGAATAACATTAATTTACTTACTAACAAATTGAACAATTTTCTAATTAACTTCGAAATTAATGTGCAATGAGAAGACGAGGGTACAAAAAAAGTATTAAAACTAGAGAGTGCAATGGTATTTATAATAAATTTTATTTTCGCATATTATATTGTAGTAATAACCTAATAAAGAAATTTTTTTAATAGCTCAACATCAGGAACCTGTAATAAATACAGAAATAATAAAAACTTCAACACTTTTTTTATTAGTGAAATTTACAATCGCGTCTCAATGTCAATAGCAATTGTCATTGCATTTAAAAATAAATGGCAAGTGACTTGCTTTGTTTATCGGAATCAAAGCCCCATAATGTTTAAAACACGTACAATTATGAAGATTTACACGATTTTAACCTAGAGTACGACTGTCTACTTTTTATTGAATAAGTCTTTACACAATTGACAGTCAGAAAATGGTATTGGTAAATCAAATCAGTTTAAAATTAAATATATATATATATTTATATGAATCCCTATTTCACTTTTTTTTTCCGTTGTTTGTAATTGTCAGAATTGTATTGTTTATTTAAAAAAACCAAAAAATTGCATTGAGAATTATTAAATTAAAAAATACTTTTTTAAGAAAACTTAACTACTAGGTTATACTAGCTGACCTGATACACATTGTCCTGTCATAACGACCACTATTTAATTTGAATTGGTGTAATCCTTGATTGGTAAATCCATGTTTTCGCTGTCGCCTATTCCCGTGTCGGAATAACAACAAAACTATTTATATACGCGTAAGAAAAAAAACTAAGAATATTATGTATCATGAGGCATTAGAATAATTAATACACTTTTTGTTTTAATTTTACCAATTTGAATTAAATAGTGATTGTTAAGATAGAACAACGTATGTCGGGTCAGCTAGTATACCTATATAAAATGGTCATTTCAGCTTAAAGATCCCAAAACATTTATCAAAACAGAATTATAACTAACTATAAATCTAAATATTCTTTTCGGAATGATATTACGATTAAATTACGATTAAGAGTAATTTTTTGTGATATTACGAGAGTCTAAAAGCTGCGGTGACGCTATTTTGTGCGCGGACTGTATGCGTTTTTGTCGACAAGAACAAAAAAAACTGTTATTAAAAAACATCCGCAAATATAAATGAAGCAAAGATTAATTGTTTTTTTAATGTTAAATAAATGATAAAGAGGTTTTTATTAAATCCACTTGTTAGTTATTAATAATAAAATGTAAAATATATGAAAAACTCATTTGTAACACTTCGAGAGATTTAAAAACTTTAGCATTTATTTTAGCGATACATTCTCTTAGAGAACTCACTAACGCTACTTGTTTCCAAACATTTGGCTTGTGAGAAAATAATTAAAGTCAGAAGACCTTAAGATTTTGAAAAACATTAACACGGCAATAAATACAGTATTATTGTCTTAATATCTTAATATTGCAACGACCTTAATAATTACCCCTTATCTTTAAACTTTACCATAGACTAATGAAATTCGACGTCAGTGAGCATTAAACCGATTACAGACCATTTATCGCGGAGGCCGTTAATTACATGATCAGACCCTTTCTCTGCAGCTATAAACCTTTGCGAGGGTATACGTTACCTTGTACCTCGTAGCACATTAATAATTTTCGTTTATTTTTGTGTTGTAATTTTAAATTAATCGATTTATCTTATTAATTCAAGGAAAGGGTTGAATTAAACTATATATAGTGATTTGATATGTTTAAATTGTGATCTATGATATTTTGAAATGGTAATATGAGGTAAACAAAATGAATTTTGTTAAACAACTCTCCAGTCAGGTTGAGAAATTTGAACTTTTCTTGTGACGAAACTATTAGGCAATATTCAGGCATACTTGAGTGTGGGGAATTAAGGCTACGCTGCTCGTTTATTGCAACGTTTATGTTCTTCGAAATCTGTGAGGTATGTAGAGTGATTTCTACAAAGATGACTAAGATAAAGAAAATGTTGTGACATCAACAAATAGAAAGGGGGGATTTTGGCTATATTTGCACTGGGCAAACGTGTTTGAAATCGCAGATCGTAGACTTCGGGATGAGGATGCTGGTTGCCCATCCCTACCCTGTTCATTTGACAACACTATTTCAGATAGATATACTACCTGATACACAGGAAGGTACTATACTCCGCCGGTTAAATACAGTTAATATATAGTAAATATTGGATGACTTATGTGTGTTAGAAAAGCAAAAGTGAAAGGCTAGCCCTTTCACGTCATTACCCCGGACAGGGCAGCGGGATCTTAATCGACGGGACCCAAACCTTTTGTAATGAGCGATAATTAATTAAATGGCTCGGAATAAAACTATGGGTCTGGCCGGGATCTACTAGTCCCTGTCCTTTGGGGCTTAAAATATATCGGGTTATGAGGAACACGTGCGAGCTTCTCCATTTACGTTGGTGACCTTTGAAATCGTAAAAAAACTTCGCAATTATTGCAATTGTTAATGACCTTGCAGCTTATAATGTTATCAAGACTTATATTCAAAATTGAAAGCAAATAAATACTTCCTGAATGTCTGACCTTTGTGTCACGTTCCGACAAAAAGCATATCTTGTGATCTGACAGATTTGCAATGTCGACCTTAGTAAACGGAGTTATAAAGTTTGTAAAGAGTAATTTTCTTAAGTATATTGTAAGTGTGTAAGAAAATATCAAATGTGTATATAATATCTAAACATGTGAAGTTACTTTTGGAAGTATATATTGGGACTATTGATATGGCTTGAGGCAAAGGAGTATGAAAATACAAGTTTTAATAAATCAAAATAAATTGGAATGTTTAATTTAAAAAAAAAAATTATTACATAACTCACTTATTGATGTATAACACCACGAATTATCATCATCATTTATGCTCTGGCGTTATTTGTTAAGTCCAATAACTATAAATGATTCTAGGTTTATTCTATAATTTAACGCGGATAAAACTGCGGAACGCTGCAAGTATACATATAAAATATATATATTCCAAACCTAATTGTGCAACATTGCTGCAGCACAAGCCGCAATAGCTTTTTTTATTTAGCAAGAAAAAAGCGCACGCTTAATAAAAGGACGTTTTAATCATAGCGAATCTTTTGCGCGTTGACAGCACTGAAATATTAAAGTAAAACAAAACCTTTTGTTTTCTGCTCACCCTACCCGTGCATTGTCATACGTGCATTTTGTCCTTTTGGTTGGGGATACGGTGATTGCGGAAGCGGAACGCGGGCTCGGCTTGTTCGAAATAAACCAATGAATACTGCCAAGTTTCATAGTTTTTTCAGGGGTATTTTTAGGCAAATCCTCCCTGTACAAGTTCTCTTTAAACGGCTTTCAAACCGGCAACCGGCTGAGACTGAGAATGATAAGCTAGTTAAATAAACCGTGTTTTATTTAAAGCCGATAAAAGACTAGTTTTATTGCCAGGCCCGATGGCGCAGATGGTAGTGAATCTATCTTGTACGCCAAAGATCGTGATCGATCTTAATCCAGAACAAATGTTTATATGTTAAATGTTTGTTTCGTGTAATGGTTGACTGGGAGATAATGCCAACTAGCATTTAGTCCGCCATCTGTGCATTTTGTAATACTTTGTGCAATAAAGTTCAATAAATAAATTAATTATATTTGAGATAAACTAAGACTAGAAAATCATTAACTTGTCTTACCTGCATCATTCTCATACCGGAGAATGCACTACAATCGTAGTAGTACTGATATGGGAAATACGCAGGTTCGAATCTCGCCTGACACCTGAGGCAAGATGATTTTTTTCTAGTAAATATAATTTTTCCAAGCGTGTTAACATATGACTAAGCTACCGGCAAGGATAAATTTATCTAAAACAGAGTAGTTTAATTGCAACAAGACCGAAACGCGAACCAGCATTCACGTCTCGAAACATCATGGTATAAGTCTTAATTCTAAATGTTAGAGACCCAAGTCACTAAGACGCTAACTATGTAGTTAGCGTCTTAGTTGCAGTCTCTATGTAGTTTCCGATCAAATGTTTGACAGGATAAGGTTTATAATGCCGCTACTTTCTGCTCTTATATCCGCTACCATCGCTGCAATGTGTAATTACTTGGCACTTTTTTGCTGACTACACATTTCGCGATGTTCTCTTTTGGTCCAAATAAATTCGTGGGTCGAAAACGAATTTTTATGTCTAAAACTTTATTTGCCATTCGAAATCGGTTGTCGGTATAGCTGGACCTGTCATTGGGGTTGCATTGTCTTTTTTTACCGATTCCAAAAGAACTGGCTGGTAAATGAAACCGTTATTGCTCAGGTGTCAAACGTTTATTGATATTCCATTTGTTTTGGTCGTACTAGTGCCGGCGACTTTGGTTGAATGAAAACGAATTTCATATAAATGTGAATTTGTCATCGACAGGTTTTTAAAATTTAATTTTATCGTCATTGTCATAGCATGGCGGCGTTGGACAATATAACTGCCTATCCCCGCCCAATTGCATTTGAGCTATGCTGTTTTGGGCGTCTATCCCGCTATCTGACCGGTTCCTCAGTCGTCTCTTACGACACCAGGTACAAGAGGAGGTTCTATAATCCGATATACCACGGCCGAGTTCTTAAAATGATATACAATGAAAGTCGTTAATGTCGTCATTATCTGTATACTAATTTAGGAAATTAGACAGAACAACGAAAATCCCGATGGCGGAAATGATCAGTCGAGTGTAAATGAAAACCTGAACTAAAGTACCAGCTGAATTGACAGTTATCGAGTTGGTTCACGCAAAAAGGTTGAATTATATCGGAAAGGTTTTACATGGGAGAGAGAATCGGAAAAGGAAGTTCCACAAAGTTGGATCAGTTAAAATCGCTCGCGTCACCAACTTTTCCGAATCAACTACCCTCTGTCAATACTTGGGAATAGAGGGACCTCCGCTAACTAAGGGAGTGCATTGTTCAACGAATAAGCGTTTCATCATGATCGTTAAAAGTTTTATCTTATCCTGTTATATAAGTAAATTTGTATTTAATATGTAGCACTTCCTCGCGGGCGTGTTTTTACTATATAAAATTAACAAAATCGTTTTCGCAGACTGTCCCTATCTTTGCGTAGACCTTTAAAACTATGTTACAGATTTGATGTGGTTTATTTTAATATATACAGTGATTTAATAGGAAGGTTATATGTATAATACATGATAATATACTGAATAAATACAGTTAATTTTAGAGTTTTCTAATGTGATGTTTATTCGATAATTGTTTTGTGATCACATTGCAAACGCTGGCTAAACCTGATGAGTAGATAAAAACAGTGTGCTACAGTATTGTACACCTTAGAAATGTTTACAAAAAAGTTAGTGAGGAATAAAAATAAAAAAATTAAAATAAATAAAATTAAAAAACCTACAGTAACCGTTTACTATTCTCGTGGTATGAAGATGAAAAGAGGGGTTAGGACACCCCTCTAGGTAGTCATGGGGGGTCGCTAGTATTTTTCTATAAAACTTACGCAACTGCTTCCTCATACTATGGAATGACGAAACAGTAGAATATCAAATATCATCTCCTTCTGTACCAATTGTTGTAAGAGGTAACTTAAGTACTGGAACTCTAGTTTGTAAACAAAATCAAGTTTATAAAATATTTTTTGGGGACAATATTTTTTTATTAATCATATTACATTGTAGATGCAAATCTTAGTTATGTAATTATTTAAGTCAATATCAAGATTTGTCCCTTGATTCTATTATCATCAGTTGCCTATTAGCTCTCTCTATTGAAGCAAACGTACCATGCACTAGAAAGCGTAGCGTCGGACGACCCGCTGCCAGGTAAACGGAGGGCCTGGTGAAGGTTTTGGGGAGCCGTTGGTTCCAGGCGACACAAAACCGCACGCTGTGGTGTAAATTTGCAGAGGTGTAGACGTCTGTGGGCGATATGACGACGCAAAATTTAAGTTTTTGAGGAAAATTGGGTGCATGCTTATTAATTTTATAGGTCATATATATGTTTTGGAATAATTCTTGTATGATTGTTTTTAATCTTTTATAAGAGCAGAATTCTTTTTAAACCTACTTTTGTAATATATATCAAGTTCTGATTTCTGGATATACAAATACATTTGCTATAATGTAATTTATGGCGCTATTCTACAATAAAATAGAATATTAAAGCTTGCTTACTCAAAGAACTTTGATTATTCCCAAGAATATTTACCTGTAAATGAGTGAATTACAGTTCGAATGATAAATACACGAATATTTAAAAATTTTTATTTAAGATCATACTGATCTTGAATAGCAAGCGCTTTGAGAGATTTTATGCAAAGAAAATGCAGAATTATATTTAAAATGATATTGAAGCAATCGATAAAGACTAAGTGATTTCTCAATTACCTTGAGAGGTTTCATCATCATCACCATCAGCCATTGAAAGTCCACTGCTGGACATAGGCAAGAAATTCTCTTATTCCCAAGAAAGGGGGAATTCCACCTATAATTGCCGCACTGGGCTAGCGATTTGGCAATCACGAGCACAGCTTTCGTGACGGGGAAGCTGCTGCCCATCCCGCCCTGTGTGTTTGAGCTGCACTGTTCTGGATGTTGGAGTTGGATTGGATGAAAATATATAGATTAATGGGAAATAAGTAAAATTATATTTTTCCCATGTTTTGAATATCGTTTATGCACTATGAGATTATATAAAAAGTAAACTCAAGCTAAACGCATAAGGTAAGCATGAGTAACGCCTAGTCGTTTTAGTTGACATTATAAAAGTCTGTTACAGACATTGCCAGAATATCCCTTGCGTTTACTTTACCACTTATTATATACTATCTAAGGTCTAGTTTAGATATTTTCGGACTACCTCACAATGTTGTAAGTTTGTTCAGACGGTCTTTGTTAGGTACTTTTGAAACAAAGTGATGTTCCGTTCGACTCACAAAAGGTCCCTCTTTGATAGTACTCGTTTAGATTTCAAAAGATATTGCGTAGTGCCTCGGAAATTGTTCCTGGCAATATGAAAGCGCATTTAAGAACTCCATCCGCCATTTTAATATAAATTATTGTGAGAACGGTTATTATGCTGTTAAATTTTTTACGAGACTCCAAGAGGAGAATAAACGATGCATTTTTGGAGTACGTGTCAGTTTCATTTAAAAAAATATTTGTATTATAGATTTAATTGTAATGGGTAGCAGCATCTCTACCGTGATGAATGACACCTTTCGAATGATAACACGACTGACTAGTGTGACGATGATAGACATCAATTTCCCAAAAACCATAAAAAGGTCCCAAAACCAGGTCCATAAACAAGCATATAGTCCGCCTGATAATAAGCGTCCCTGCCTGTACACTGCCTATTGACGCTCGTAAGGACTTAAAAATAGTATGTTACCAGTATCCGTATATATTAATCGACCTGTTCATATCATTTGTATGGCCTTACTTTTGTCAGGTTTTTAATACATCATCATCACAGCCATTGGGAGTCCACTGCTGGACATAGGCCTCCAAGTAAAGTGGAATCTTGCCCGTAATTTCCGCGCTGGGCAAGCGTGTTGACAATCGCAGAGCGCAGCTTTTGTGACGGGGATGCTGCTGCCCATCCCCACGCTATGAATTTGAGCTGCTCTATTTCGGATAGATACATCGCCATCTGTCGGTTTTGGTACCTCAGTCGCCTCTTCCGACACGTGGCACAGGGGAAAGTACAATTCTACGCTGGTACCTGCTGGTCTTACTTAATTCAATTTAATTCAGTCTATATATCTTTTAAGACTAGCTTTAGCAAATCATTACCAACAGTAATAGTAACTATTTTATAAAAGAGAATTATCAAATGACATCATACGTCTGGACGCGTCGTTATTTATTTCGCAGTACATTTGTCGTGCGGCGCCATTATGTCTGCAGGCCTTTCCCATAATTACGTGTAATGTCTGAAATACTCCCTTCAATAAAAGGGTTGGCTCGATCGATTATGTAGTTTAAGGTTGGAGCAAATTTTATGGATTACATTACTTTTATGCCATTATTAATATTTTAACGAATTCTGATATTCTTGGATACAATTGACGCCAGTCGTGTTACATCGACAAACTAAATCTTGTGTAAAAAATCCTTACCTGGAAAGGTATTATTCTGAATAAATTGGACAAAGTTAAAAGGTATAGATGGTAGAGTATATCATGAGATGGGAGAGTATATGATGATATTTGTGTTTGTTCTGTAGGTGGGTGTTGAATATATGTATTATTGTTTTATTTGTGATTCTAACCTAAAAGAGCTTTAAGCGACTTATCTCAGAATTAGGTCAATCTTGAGATTTGAGTGATTTTTTTTTTTATTTCTTGACTGAATCGCTTGCATGCAATGCGCTTAAAATCGGTCTGATTGTTTATCTATTAGACAGTTCATGTCCAGCTGTGGGCATCACACAGCCGACAATCATGATGATACATATTGCTTCAATTACAATTATTTAAAGTGAAGTCCAAATAATCATCGAAAAGATTCCTTATAAATATTTGCAGTGGGGTACCTCCTCATGTATCTGATATCGTAAAGGGCGGCTAAGGTACCAGACCCGTATAATTTCGTATACCTAGTATTTGTAACAGTTAAAGATAACTAAAATTTACAAATTTCCCCAACCATAAAGTCAATGGACTAGCGTCAAAAAACTGAAACGTTGATAATGCGATTTAGACATCGCGGCAAACTGGTAACTTGTGTATGCTACACTCCCCTCCATTTGTTATTAAAATTTTAAACAGTCGTTATTTTTAATGGGTATGTGTGACTGTGTATCTACCTTATTATTTCAGAATCGAAGTTTACAAAATGATGGCATATACATAAATTATAATATGTGATAATATACTTATTTTATTTTAATTACATCAGGTCGACAAACATGCATATAGTCCGCATAATAGAAAGAGTCACTGCAGCTTATAGACGCTTGAAATAACACAAATTATCACTCACGCGATGCCAATCTTGTGTTTTGAGGATATTATGCCACATTCTCTTGTAAATTAACCAAAGGATGAATCCTTTAGACTGAGACACAGCAATGCAAACACTATTTGACGGAATAATATTAGAAATAGGCGAGAGATAGGTGCACCAAATATGTGACCAATGACCAAAAAATAAGGTGTGACCTATGCAGATTACTTTTGTATAAGATCTACCTCTTGGTAGTGACAAGAAGAAAAATGTATCAAAAAAGAGTTAGAGTACGAAAAGTTCCTGTAACCGGTTCCGGTTGGGTAAACGTAATTGATGTCTCGGATTAAACACCAAGTCGATTGAAAAAGCCGTTAATTTATATCAGTTTATTGATCCTGATCCGCCGTGGTTGATCCTTTAAGTATAATTTCTTAACCGCAATGAAGTAATGGAGCCGTGAGGTGCCATAAGAATAGAGTAGTAGTAGTATCTCTTTATGTACTAGGTGTCATAAGGGGCGACTAAAGTACCAGGACAGTCAGATGGTATATCCACCCGAGAATAACATGTAACTCAAATGCATAGGGTGGGGATGGGCAGCAGCATCCCTATCGCGAAAGCTGCGCTCTGCGATTGCCAATACGCTAGTCCAGTGCGGAATTATTGACAAATTAATTCCACCTTTCTTATTGATCACTACGTTCAGCAGTGGACTTCCTAAGCCTGTGATGAATGGACTATCGGAGTATATATGTGTATGTATAATATGTGTGTGCTCCAGCCAATAGCATAGCTTCAATAGATGCCTTCATCCGGCGCCCTCTCACTGGCTCTCCACTGAATGCACTAATGCAGCCGCGCTCACTCAATCCTCTTTTTGAAAATATCTTATTTGTCGCCAACAATGGATTTACCTGATAAACTTTTGTGCATTCATGAATTTAGTAATAGTATTTCATGAAAAAAATATAAATATGAAAAAGTTAAAAAAAACTACGTCTTCATGCTGTATATTCATAAGACAGAATAAATGCGAATTAAAGCCATGAGCTGACAAATTGCAACTACCCTCATTGCGCTTTACAGCCGATTCTATGTGATTTACCTTAATATTTTTTCTTTTTAAATTAATAATAATTTGTATGAGCTCTTCTTTTATCGTTAAATATTGTTTTCTCATATTTCTGTTTGTGAATTATTGTATTTTTAAATGAAAAATAAAGTTGTCTTAAACCGTAAACCTACGATGGCCGCCCGAGATTAGGTCAAGAATCAGCCCTTTGGGTGATCGCCATTGACCCCGTGAACACAAGTAGCTTGATCTTCGCCGCAGGGTACGCAGTTAAAATCGGACATGGTGTCGCTCATTAATAAGCAGCCTCGCCCGCTCCTCCGGTCGCGCTGGTATTGAGGCTATGCACTAGGTTCTCATTAAACAAAACGCATATTATTCTAAAGTGCCACGGCTGTCACGTCCTTCAGTAGAAGCAGCAGAAAATAGAACCAGCCTAAGTATGTAAATCTTCATTTGATATTGAACTAAACAGATTATAGATTAGAGAACTTTATAGCAGAGGCATGTATGGCGTACAATGTCTTTGTACACGCTAAGTAAGGTTGTTGAATGCCGCACTCGTTACACTATGGCTCTCAGTGGCTTTCAGTATGTAATGAGCCTGAGATACTGCCTCCAGCGAATACTTTTTAGTGATTTATACATGTGTTTGAATTTACAGTAGAAGAATTCTGACCGTAAAGGGGGGGAAGGGGAAGAAATATTTATAGTTATTAGGTTTCTTTGTCTCAATAATTAAACATGAAGCAATAGACCTTAATATGACGAGGAATTGTATTTTTTTCTTACACTTGTTTATCTTTTTCAATCAATTGATTTGTCAATTAATCAATATTGAGTATTTGAATTATTTAAAATCTAATTATCTACTATATGCAGATTTTTTTTAAACCAGGTTTTTAAATTGTAATATCACAAGGATTTTAGCATGTTGCTACCTTTATGAGTTGAAGATGTTATGTCACATTACCCAGTATATTTGCTGCCA
Source organism: Heortia vitessoides (assembly GCA_020976665.1). Lineage (NCBI taxonomy): Eukaryota > Metazoa > Arthropoda > Insecta > Lepidoptera > Crambidae > Heortia > Heortia vitessoides. The sequence goes on from JACJUM010002819.1 coordinate 2,030,407, forward strand.
GTCCCAACCATTAAGCCGGAACACAGCAATTCAAACATTGCTAATTAGCGGTAGAATTAGGTGAGAGTGAGGTACCAATGCGGACGACCTTTGTATAAGGTCTACCTCATGTTATTGTCATATTGTCAAAAATATGAAAATGAAACAAACATTATTGACAGTTTTCATTAAAACATTTCTTTTAAATGAATTGTCGCCGAACTTGTAGTATGAATGGGACAAAGTATGATATGTCAATGCTTCCCAAATATATTACACACATCCTGATATGTGTAATGAAGTTAGGAACCTTTTTTTGTTCACAACGTTTGTTTGTTGCTGCACAAGACACAGCTGATGTACCCAAGGTCGAGCTGTATACGGCAAAATATGACTATATAGCTCCAAGAAACTGACATAGAACTTTGCAATCATTAAACCTTTATATAAAGGAATAGTTGAAATTGACTTCAATTGCGGATAGCATCCTTCAAGTAGTATCAAATTTTTCTTGTAATTAGTTTTAGTGTGTTGTGTCTACGTCTGTCAATAAGTCAAATTTTAAAGATTTTTTAGAATCAATTAGTCAAATATATGCAAATAAAAATTATATCTTTATGGTAAACTTTCATCGTGTACCAAAAATGACATTATACATTTGTATCATCAGCTAACCAATTCAGCAGAGATAACGCCTACACGTGACATTATTTGTAACTCAAAAAACAATTTGACATTTATTTTCGATAAAAACTATTCCAATTGCGTAGGTGTAAAAGGGCTTATTGTTCAAAAAATATTGCCATCACAAGACTGTAACAAAGCCCGCAATAGCTACGATAATAGGGCTTTTATCATGCCTCATCACAGTAGAAAGCCTTCTAAAGTTTCAAAGTGCAGACATTCGGGCCGCCTCTCGTTAGACGAGCTACAAAGACTATTGTGCCTCAGAAGATGTGAAAAATATAAGCACATTATATTGCTACTATGAGATACTTTATTCTCTGAAAGGCTTCCAAGCCAATAGATGTTCTTGAATGGAAACAGAAAGTTCGAGAGAAATGTAATGGGTGTGATTTGATATACTTTTGAAGTCTTCGTTTCATTCATTGAAATTATTAACTCTTCACAGACAATCAGAAGCTTCTTTATTGGAAGAATACACTTTACATTACACTTACTTTTTCGGTCAGTGGCGTTAATATTAAAAATGACAATTCTGTTATTTATTTTAGACTTTGTAATTAATATATTCTCGAAATATTTGTGTAAAATTACAAAAAAAACGAAGTTAATTAATTATTAATCATATATGCTGCAAGGTAATGGAAGTAAAAAAAATACTAGCTTATAGGAAACATTTTTTATTTTCAATAATTTGCACGAATCTTGTTGATCAGTACAGCGTAGTTGTATGTTGTTCGATATAAAAGCTATCAATTCATATACCAATAATAAGTAGATTAAATACAAATGTGTTGTGGCTTCATTGTTTGTGATTACAATAACATATTCACAATTTGGGCAATATAAAACGATTTTCGATATATTTATTGATTAAGATGTATGTTTGTTATTTGTGTTTCTAATGAATAAAATTTTTATTCATATAAGGCATAACGTAAGTTATACGTTAAGACTTTCTTTTAAATTCACGCAAGGCGCGTGTCCAATACATAGCCATATTTCCATAACATCGAGAATCGACCAAACCGTCGCATATAAATTCGCAAACTCACACATAAACCAGAAATTCTCCATCGAAGAAAGTAAAAGTGAACATCTGTTGCGGACACCGTATCCTACGAGTTGGGAGCAAATTTATTCTCTCCCTGAAGGAGTAAGTTACAAGGAATATTGTCAACGCCAACTGCTCAGGGAAACTTTTCGGCAGAAGGGAATAAAGGAAACAAATTGGTATTTTCTCAAAGAAATACACAATTGACATCCTAGCCTCGATTTGGCAGGCAGTAAGTTTTTTTCTACACGTAAAAATATTTTTCTTATTTATTTATTTATTGATATTGTGAGGTGTCTTTTCTTGTTAGTACACGATGTGTTAATACAGACATGTCTACTAGAAGGTATATCATATCAATATCGCTGGAATAAATAATTGTTATTCATGGAATATAACTGAACAAATGGAAGTCAATTATCTATTCCTTCACCTAGACTTAATTCTTTTATTGTTTTTCTTTTTTTAACGCATATGTTATCCCTTATAAGATGGAATATAATTTTGTTAGCTAAGCTTTTCGTATTGAGCATACTTTTGAAGATGATATTTCATCATAGTTTCTCCGGTGGTAGAAACAATCTATCTTACGTTATAGAAATCTTAGTTTTATTGGTTCTAAGCCTATTCGACTTTGTTTTGTATGCCTAACTCAATAAACTATGTCGTTATAGAATGATATTACAAAGTTTATCATCATAATCTTAACAACCATTGGAAGTCCACTACTGGACATGGGCCCCCCCAAGAAAGGTGGATTTTCGCCCATAATTGCGGCGCTGGGCAAAGCTGGCTGATTGAAGTACCGGAACTGACAGAAGTTAGTTGACCCATCCGAAGCAGCGTAGCGCAAATGCAACTGGGCAATAATAGGCAGCAGAATTCAGGTCGCGAAGCTAAGTTCTGCGATTGCCTCCACGCTTGCCCAGCGCGGCAATTACGTAGGATTTCCTCTTTCTTGAGTAGGCCGATGACCGTTAGTGGACGTTTTGCACGGGCTGTTGGGCTGCTTATTCTTTTTTTTGACCTCATGACATAACCTTATTAGTAAAAGTATTTAGTATGAGATTGAGATTTATGTTACATTAGAATGTTTAATCACATATATTGACTAGCAAGTATTAATATTAATAAAAAAAATAAATAATAACCAAAATTAACTGATTTATTGTTGTTAGCGATTTTGGTATGCAAACTTATTACTATATTAGCTTAGGCCTGAAAAAACTCATCTGCTGAAAAGACTTAGATCTTTTTATTACTCCAGGTCAACAAACAAGAATACAGTCCGCTTAATAGTAAGCGTCATCGCAGCATATAGAACCTCGCAATATTACAAGGGTATCGTTAGCGTGTTGCCAACCTTGTGACTTGAACATATTATGTCACATTACCCAGTAATCTCACTGCCTCTCTCACCCTCGAAATCGGAGCAATCAATGCGAATACTGCTATTTGGCGGTAGAAATAGGTGAGAGCGAGGTACCAGACGATTTTAGATAGATCGTAGATAGATCTAAAGATATGACTCAATAATTTCCTTAGATATGCTTTTTTTAATAGCTTGTACTTTTTATTCTAAGAATTTAAATTTGAATACTAATTTACATGAATGCAATTTGTGTTTGATATAAAGTTGTTAATAATTAAGTAAGAATCTGCCATTAAAGTTGGCTTATTTCAGATAAAGTACCTTATTAACTTTGGTTTATGTTATGTTACAAGTTGTGTGTAACAGGTGCAATTAGTAAGACTTTGTTCATAAGCAATCAATTATAATTTATTATTGTAATGATTTGGTTAAACTACATTTTTTTGTTAAATACTAAATTTATACATTTGTAAACCTGGGATTCGAGTTAAAATACGAAAGCGTGTGTTATAAATGAATTTAACAAGTTTTTTCAACAAAGTTTCATATTAGCCATTTATAATAATAAAAATTAAAATTGATAGAATTAATACCAATAATGAAAAGGAACCCTAATTATTAACACCAAATCTTTTAAAAGTCAAATGTAATTAAAGAACTTTTTCGAATGTTTATTTACCAACAAGTCTTTAAGTAAAAATTTTGGATTAAGTTTGATACTACTCAAATGAACAATGAACAAAAACAACGAACCCTCGTATATTTGCATAGTGATGAAAAATCAACGGAGCATAATGGTGGAGACAGAAAACTACCCTCATAAAACAGAACCTCGGTAAGGAACCAATAAACTATCCAGACTAAAGTTTAATTAAATTTTGTATTGTCTTTAAACCTAGGTATGGTGCAAGTGTTATAAAAAACGATTGCAACTGAAAATTTTATAAGCAAAACATTTTATAAGGAGAAGAATACAACAACATCTGTTTGTTCAATTATTATTATTATTAAAGAACCTGATGGCGTATTCTATAGTATTCATATGTTATGCCCCAAAGGTTTCATCCCCACTTAAGACGTGTATAAAAAATATTCATTAAACTCAAAACGTCCATTACTAGACAAAGGCCTCCCGAAACGGGAATTTGTTGCCAAGCTGAGCAATCGTGGTGGAAATCGCAAAGCGTAACACCGTGACGGGAATGCTGCAGCCAACATCCCCGTCCTGTTGCATTTGAGCTACGCTGTCTCGAGTGAGTGTACCAACATCTATTGTTCCGATATCTCAGTCGCCTCTTACAACATCTGGTAAAAAGAGGAGGTCCTGTTCTACTCGGCCGGTAGCACATAGCCAATATATAATTAAACTATATCTATTTAACTTTTTGGTCGTTACGTTAAAGATATTTAACGTTGAATAAACCCAAATATTTATCATATAAATATTAACATACCTTAACTAGGTGTAAAAATAATTGTTGATATTGTTTTTTTTGTCATCATCATCATCATATCTGCCAAACTAAGTGTAATTCTGGATATAGGCCTCCCCAAAAAGGGAGGATTCGCCCATTATTGCCACTCTGGGTAAGCGTGTTGGCAATCGCAGTGTAGCTTTTGCGACGGGAATGCTGCTGCTTATCCCCGCCCAGTGCGTTTGTGCTGCCCAGTTTCGGATAATCCGCCATCGGTTAGTATAGGTAGCTTACTCGGCTCTTACGACACCTGGTTCAGAGGAGGTACTATTCTACTTTGCCGGTACCCCACGGCATATATGTTATTTAATATATAATTTTAAATGTGTAGATCTGTGTGCTTAATGCGCTTCTATGCCTTAACTCTAATGATAACATTAGACATCTAAATAGGATGAAGCGAAAAACCCCGATAGATGCGATATAAGATTAGATGCCCAGTTAAATTGTTATTATTCCGTTTTTTTAATAACACGTGCAATGGAGAAGGCAATGTTTAGTCTCTTTGCGCGATCGAATTAAGAATAGAGAGATCCGTAAACAGATCCTTATCCTCCGGGCTATGTCGGTATAGTCCAGCAAATGAGTAAGTTGAAGTGGTAATGGCACTTAGTATGCAGAACTGATGTCCGATTGAATGGTAAGGTTCTGGAATAGAGTTTACGTACTGGCAAGAGCAGCCTAGGGATTCTATGCATAAGCTGGACAGATGATCTGACTAAAACCGCAAGATCGTGCTGGTCGCAAGCTGCATACAACCGGTTCTATAAGAGATCACTCGGGGAGACCTATGTACGGTAGTAGACGTCTTTTGGCTGATATGAAGATAGCTATTAGTTTCGTCCTAAAATAATTATGATAATAATATTTAAAAAATCATAAAGAAATTTGTATGCAAACCTTGAAATATCTTCATTCATTTATTCTTCATTATTTGATTAGTATCCTCCTACCGCTTTATACTCAAACCAACTAATAAGTTATCGCCAAGCTTTGAGAACTTTTAGCGAACTCTTTGGCTGGGCCCGCCTTACCCTGCCAACTGGAAGCGTTAAAATTTAAATTTAATCATTAATAACACTTCAGAAGGCTCTTGTTTGATTACCTTCTGCCGAGGACACAATAGAGGCTTTGTGTAAATGAAAATTAAAATATAAACTCACTTTATAGGTAGTGGCAGTTCAATATGTTCTTATTTATGAGAACACTTCGTCGTTAGTCAAAGCTTGAAGTTTTGAGTTGTTTTGAGACCACTTTGTCATATTCCATTACTTTTTCAGGTGCTATTTTCGCTGATATATTAATTTCTTCTAAAATAGAAACTATTGATTTAGTCAGATCGTCTGTCCACTATTCGGTCCATCGGTTCTGCGTGCTAGTGCCCTGTCCACGTCAACTTGTTAATCCACCAGACTATTTCGTTCATAACTTTGTTCTTTTAAACCTCTCCTCACGCCTGATTCAATCGCGCAGAGACTCCGAGCATTGTCCTCTTCATATACTCGTATATGTGACAAGCCTGATGACGCAAATAGTAATGATCCTCATGCGCCACAAACCGTGGGTTCGATCCCCACCCAGGACAAATGTTAATATGATGATATTTATCTTTGGTCCTGTGTGTTAAATTTAAGTAGTATATTTGTGAATCCTCTGTTGTCTGATGTCTGATATATAAGTGCTTCAAGCAAATTATCACAGTACAGATCAATGTATGAGATGTTATGTGGATTTAATATTGCTCTTTGGTTTATTTTGAGTTGATAAGGAAAATATTAGAGATAAAGACTATTTGATTCGTGTTTATAATTACTTAAATATGAATATCGCACACCCATCCAAACATTGACCAGGCTCAAGGATCCTTAATAATAATTATCAAAGAGAGCTCCATCTGAGAACTGCGTCCTACACTGACGCATCTAATAGACATTGTGTTAACTTCATCTGACACATATACACACATATGAATAGGGGCTAAGACCAAACTTATCACGGCTCCCTTCGACTTAATGATGCGGTCCCCGTTTAAGGGAAACATCAAATATTCACGAGGCTTTTATACTCCCTTTCAGCCCTTGCCCTTCTGTAGTTCGGTAATGAACGTTTATAATATTTGGCCCTCGGTTTTCATAATAAAGCTTTGATGAGTTGCTAAAATTATTCGGTTGTTTAGTTAAACAAACGCGTTGATTACAATATCTTATTCTATTGTTTCATATTCCTTTATAGGAGACTAGTTTTAATAATAAATACACACAACATCTCATACATACTTTGAAATATTTATGTTATTGTAGACATCAAAACAAAAATTACAAATGTTATACCTACTTGATACTAACAACAAACAAACACAAATATTCTTCATATGAAAAATGTACGTTGGTATGGAATCAAACCCATGACTATCATGGCTGCAATGGAAAGTTATTGTGAGAATACAAAAATAGGTACAATAAAACAAATGAGAGTAATTATAAATTAAAAAATTGTTGTACAACACATTTTAAAACAATCATAAAGTATAAAAATCGGTTGCCGGAAGGTAACCGAAAATCAGAAAATTAAGTTATCTACATAAATCAATTTTTCAAGCCGCTTAAAAGTCTTTTAATATTAAAACAACAGTCCTTGATATTTTGTTGCACGAATTTGAGAACATTTTTCATAGATCTACTTGTATCGATAGAAATCGAGAAAAAGCAACAAGACACAGAAGATGTATTTATACAGTTTTCATTAATTAAATTGAATTGTTTTGTCTAGTTAATATTTACGCCAAAATATAGAAACTTATAAATGCTAAGAAAAACATTTTTTTAGCATTTATAAGTTTATATATGAACCTTATCAAATACCGATAACAAAATTGATCAATCAAGAAAACAGCAATTTCCTCTAAAAAACATTCTCATAACCGCGAAATATCGAAAGTTAAATTCGGATAAAGCCTCGCCTCGCTGTTTGTTCCCGAAAATCCTGAAAAACAGGAGCGGAGATGGCTCGTGAAAGCTGATGAAGCTGTAACATTCAGGTCACGCGCCTTCGCCTCGAATGCCTTCTGAAATTTGTGTTACAAGACCGAATTTCCCGTTTTCAGGTCAACATTTAGAATGCAATGCAGTTAATTTGACAAAGCTGTCTTCTTGACGAAATACTTAAATAAATTAAAATAACAACCATTTAACGAGTGGGCGCTGCAACAATTATAAAAATTTAAGTAAGATAATCCAGGTTGACTTATTAAGTTCAACCTGGATTCTCTTTTTATGAGACGGCATCTTAGTGACATATCCACATTACATTTGATTAATTGATAGAGATTTTTATCTAAATCAAACCGTACACAGCATCTTTTTTGTGAACAGTCTTACAGTTCAATAGTACCTATGTAGCAAATTTAACTTTTTATGCAAGTACCTTTATATATTTTAGAGAGCTTTGAATCTTTTCGAAAATGTATACATAAGGTGTTCAGATAATGTTAGTTCATTTCTTACATCATTCTTTGTAATTTGTTTAAAATTATATACAATTAATATTAGACGGTTATAGCGTGCTTGGTTGTTACTAAAATGCAAATTTATTAATAAGTATAAAAACTGTAAATAAATATATTCCTACAACATTACTCACATTGATCTGATTGCCTGATAAGTCGCTTAAAGCACTTGTATGACTTGTATGACATCATACAACAGAAGAATCACAAATATATTACTTAAATAGCTATGTTTAATACACGCTAAAAACTGTAATACTAGTATGTAAGTGTTGATTTGTATTTTATTGTGTTAAAAATAAATAAAAATCAAACTGATTTTCTGTATAATAAAAGGAAGTTACTTGTTGGAACTGGAATGTTTTATTGCGTTAAAGTTGAAAAGTTATTGAGTATTTTGGCAGGAAGCCGAGGGGTACTAGCATACTAGAATAGTACCTCCCTATGTGCTAGATGGAGTAAGAGGTGACTAAGGTACCGCAACCGATAGATTGCAATCTATCCATCAGAATCAGCGCAGCTTAAATACTACAGGGTGGAGATGGGTAGCAGAATCCTCATCGCGGAGATGCGTTCTATGATTTCACCACGCCTGCCCAGCGTGGCAATTATAGGCATAAATCAATATCATCTGCGCCATCGGGCCCATCGATATATATTTCTACTTTATTTATGGCAACATTTCGTATCAAAAAAAGGTTACATTTAGAAATATGTAAAAGTATTTTGGATTTATATCGCTCGATAAACCAGCACGAATTCTGCCCCACATACACAAATTGCTTACCAATGCAAATACTATACTCGTAGATGCGTATCCAAATAAATTTCCTATCGCAAAACGCATCGGCGTACCTCACCCATGGGAGGCGCAAAAAATATGACGTAAAATAAAATCAGCCTCTAGCGTTGCCAACTTGAGGAAACTAATTCAATCACACTAGTGTGGTATCCCGGCGGAGTTAAACTTTGTACCGCCTACTTCTTTGTTCTGGCTTCTTACGTTCTGTGATATCAAATTGATACAAATCGCTGCTCGTGGCTCGCCTTGATTACTTCGTAAAGTCTGAAATGATATTGTTTTGGATTGGATTTGGATGGAAGATTATTCTGCTCTTATATATATATTGAGTTAGTACTATCTGTTGTTTTGTGTTAAGAGTATTGAATTAAAATGCTTTAGTTATTTCATTATCTTTGTGCAAAGAGAAATATTAAATCTATTTATATAAAAGAAAAAGCTTTTCTAACTAATCAACGCAGGGTTTAAACTATAAAACGTAGAAACTAAAAGTTATGCACAAAGGTTCTTATTATAACGTGAAGGGTTTTTTGGAGTTTTAGGAAATTCACCCTCTAAGGAAGTGAAACGGGGATGCAAAGTTAATATAAAACGTTGCTCTTAATGAATTTATTCGAATGAAATTCAGTATGGATTTGTAACTGAAAGTTACGAAACACGTTTAAAATATATCTGTGAAAAATAACCCCTTAAGAAGGTAAAAGAGTGGTGAAAAGTTAGTATAAAATTTCAACAATTTAACGCGACTGAAACTGCGGGTCACTGGTTGTATTACATAAGCAGAAAAAATCTAATCGTTTTGAACAAAGGCTTCGCTCGTTCCCTGAACAAAATTCGTGTGTAATGATTAATAAATGCGTAAGAATGAGTAGCAAAATAAATAAACACTTATTTGCATGAATTTACACTTATACTATATATGTTATATAAGTATAGCTTTTTTAGTTTAGCTGTGGTATACAGCTAAACTAAAAAAGCCCCGTTTAATTCCTAGAAAATTTTCAGAAGCTATTTAAAATATAAAAAAGACCACGTTCTATGAAAAAGATGGAAAATACGTCTTATGGCGATACAAACATTAACGTATTTATACAAATATATAATATGTTAACATACATTTGAATTTGAACCAACGTTGACATCGCAGAACCGGAAAACTTCGTCTATATATCTAAAGTCACCCGATATGAAAGTCACTGAGTGTAGCCTACCTACATTTATAAAGGTGAGAAGATGTGCGAAGGTTTTAAAGTGAAAGTGCAGCAAAAGTGAAATCAATAGTAGTTTTCCTAAAAAATGATTTACTTAGTTCTAGCATTCCATAATTATACTTCGATTGTTTATCACCTCAGTAGTTTCATCATCATCATCATACCAACCGAAGAATGTCCACTGCATTTTGCCCATAATTGCCCTGCTGGTTAGGCGTGGTGCCAATCGCTAAGCTTATCTAGTTGCAATAGAGCTACGCTGTCTCGGATAGATATACTGCCATCTGTCGGTTCCAGCACCTGAGTTGCCTCTAATGGCACCTAATACAGAGAGAGGTACTATACACTTTTTCCGGTCTAAAATTAATTAATTTAATTTGCCGTGTGGTACCGATAGAGTAGAATAGTACCACCCACCCCACCGATCCCCCGTATCACAACCGATTGATGGCGGTATATCCATCTGAAAAAGTGAAGCTTAAGTGCACAAGGCGAGAATGGGCAGCAGCATCCCGTTCTTACCCAATACGCTTTCCCAGTGTGGAAATTATGGGCAATTAACCACCTTTTTTGAAGAGGCCTATGTCCAGCAGTGGACTTCCAATAGATGGTATGTTGATAAAGACGTATTTTTTTTTAAATTAAATTTAATTTCTAATTAAATATTTTCTTAAGTTAATTTATTTTTTTATGTTTCCTCTAACTGCAGCCAGCGTAATTAAATTAAATATAAATTATGTAGAATGTAACTTTGTTTACTTGAAATATTCAGGCATTTATGCGCGAAATAATCCATTTGATCACATAAACTTTCACATTTATACCATTTTCATATACCTACTGTAGTATTCATATATAACAATACTTTTGAGTTTTTCTAGATTTAAATAAACTAGTCTAGAAATGTACGTTAAAAGTAATCTATTCCTAACAGAATGCGCAATGTTAATTCGCTTTGCAAGATCGCAAACTTTATCCACGACATTTTTAGAGCCCATATATCCGGATATAATTCCGACCCGAGCAAAAATATCCGGGTCAATTGATCCGACCCCGGTGAGTAAATAAATTAACCGCTATCGGATATCCGTTCTTTAACTCTGGGGGTTTTGACAATAAAAAAGCGAGAGCTCAATTCTTTAAAAGGTTTTATTGGAAATATGTTAAGGCACTCGGCAAACACAACTTAACATTAACTTTTATAGGGTACGGAGAGGCCATAATAATTGTGGCAGTAAACGTTTTTTATTTGGGTAAAGTAACTTTATTTAAGTACTTTTAATCTAATAGCAAATGTTCAATAGCATTTCTCGTATGCGCGGATACCTGTCAAATTTATACAAGTAATAGGGAACTTACAACATCGGTCTTTAAGTTCAAAATTGACAGTAAAACACAGATGTGTATACAATCTAAATCTTATATTAAATTAGGGCTTATTTTTTGTATATAAACCAACCAACAAATCACCTAGACTCAATGGAAATATTTTTTGTTAACATGCAGAAATCTTCTGCATTTTATCAATAACTTTAATTACGCTTTAAGATTGGTAATTTAAGAGGTTATGCGTAGAAAATACTGGATTAATATTTAAGATAACATTTATCAGAAAACAATTAACCTTTTTTAAGTGCCTGCTTGTCCTGTCTTTCAATGACACCTGTGACATGTTGATATTTTAAAGATTACATCATTAAGGTTTTATGCACTAAAAAATTCTAAATTTTTTATTTAAGAAGATATTCACTAAAAAAACATCGATCCGTCTTTGGCTTAGGCGGCGCTCGAAACTACATCTGCGTGAAAGTCTTAGGATGTCTTGTTGACGCGATTAACATCAGCAACAAATTTCACAATATTAAAATTTGCATGATTGTAAAAATATAATTTGCATAATAAAAAATTGCATATTATGCATTTTTTTTATTAGTGCTAAATGTGTAACTTTTAATAATCTCTTGTAATTATTGGCAAAAACCTTCTTTCTTGGAGAGGCTTATGTCCAGCAGTGAACTTCCAATGGCTGGCATGATGATAAAATATGATGATAGCATATATTTATAAATGTATAATGTTTAATATTTAATCAGACCTTGAGCTCTGAAGCTCGTTCATCAATCGACACTACACCCAAGGGACAAGAATGACCTTGTCCAAGTAAGCGACGGGCTCACTGGTAGTTAGTACATGAGCAGCTATCGGATGACCCAATTTAGTTTGACTTCTAAATCATTTCACATTGATTTATACTATACTAACATATAGGCGGGCCCGATGGCGCAGATAGAATTGTTCCTAGCTTGTGCGCTAAAGGTCATGGGTTCAACCCCTACCCAGTACAAGTATGTATAAAAATAAATATAAGTATTTCTTGCGTGTCTGGTGTCAAATATATGCTTGGCCTGGTGTCCGTAACACACATGCTTTTAGCGAATTACCTAAAACGTAGATGAATATATAAAATGTTAAATTTGTCATTATACTATATTTTGCGATACAAAAGAAAATATTGTATTTAAATTTTAGTTTTTTTACTTTTACAAATTTATATTGACGTTGACAATTCGATTTTATTCCGTGAACCCACCAAAAATAATAGTTATTAAGAATTGGTCGTATGAATTTGACCTTTAACTTGGCATAACAAGTTGAACAAAAGAATCTCTGTGTAAGCTCATCTTAATTGACATTTCATTCCGGATACACTTCGGTAACTTGAACAAAGGAATACCTACCTAAAAATAACGCCGATAATAAATATCATAGTACCAAATGAGCTCGATAATGTAACCTTTTCTAACAACCTATACCGGTGACATTGTAATCTTTTGTTACCAAGGCGACCCCCTATTTAGGGAGGGATAGTCGGAAACTATTCATTTCCCTCGGGATGGGGACTAGAAGAAATTCGATCAAGCATTCATTCAATTAGCTATGTGATTGACGTTCTGGCCCTAAATAGGGTGGGATGATTAGGGGTTTTCTATAAAATAATGGGTCGGGTGCTGTGCGAAATTGATGGTTCAAATGCTGTGGTGAATGTTCGGATATATTGAAATGTTTGGGTGTATGCTATACTACAATTTCGAAATCAATCAAACTTCTGTTTGCGTGGGAAAGTGACTTTGAAACCAAAATGACTATATTTGGTAGCCATTTTGTTTCATTGTTACGTTGACAACCACAAACATTTCGACGGTGAGAAATTCAATTGGCTTAAGGGACATACGGACAAAAATGTTTGTATTAATTTCCTGATTTTTGTTAATGGTTTCAATTGAAAGAGGATTCAATTTCAATTATATTTGTTAAAAACTTAATTAAAAAACGATTTTCTAAAAATAAAGTTACAACTGATTAATTGTTTTTATTTCCTTTTTTGTTCTTCTTGTAAACCTGCACTTTGTCCCTTATGACAATTGAAATTATGACCGTTGATATACTGTTAACCTTAAAAATGCATCAACTTTATTACTTTACGCGAAAGATTTGGTATCTGAATTTATAAATTTATTGTTTTATTTAGTATTTATTTAACGGGTCTGATGGCTCAGATGGTAGTGATACTATTTTGTGCGCCAAGGATCGTGGGTTCGATTCCCAACCAAGGCAAATATTTATATGATGATATTTGTGTTTGTTATATGTCTGGGTGTTAAATATATGTATTTAAGTAGTACATTCGTGATTCCTCCATTATCTGGCGTCCGTAACACAAGTGATTCAAACGGATTACCGTAGAATCAGGTCAATGTATGATATGTTGTGGGAATTATTATTTTTATTAATATTGGTCAAACTTGGTCATTATAGTAGGCGGTGTATTAAGTGTTATTTATATCTATGATTTCATATATTTTAAATCTATTGGACTTCAATACCTATCTATCATCATCATCATCATATCAGCCATAAGACATATGCCTCCCCAAGTAATTCTCAATAGGGCCGGTTGTATACCGCTTGTGTCCAGCGCGATATTGCGGTTTTAGTCAGATCCTCTCTTCATCTTATGGGTGGACGCCCTTTGCTACGCTTGCCTACCCTGGTCTTCATCCCAGAACGAGTCTATCAGCCATCGGTTCTTCGTACCAAGTCTGCGGGGCTATGTCGGTTACTTTGGTTCTGTTATGAATCTCCTCATTCCTGATTCGATCGCGCAGAGACTCCGAGCGTTGCCTTCTCGCTCTCAACTATGAAATGATGTCTGCTAGTTGCAAGATCAGAAGGGTCACAAGACACGAGGAGAATATTTACATAGTAGGTACTAATTATTTATTCCGTATTTGTTAAATATTCTGTTTCCTAAGCATAAAACAATCAATTCGCGTTAAGTCGTGAGAGGCGACTTAAGTGCCGGAACCGACAGATGGCGGTATATCCTTCTTATATAGCATCTATTGTAAAGTTTTTACTAAAAAGTGTATCTCTCTGTACCATAAAATCCTCATATTCCACTATATCCATTTGATACAGCTTGTATTTTATCATCATCATTCCAGCCATTGGAAGTTCACCGTTGGAAATAAGCCTCTCCACGAAAGGAGGTTTCTTGCCCATAATTGGCGCCCTGGACTATTGTGATGGGGATGCTGCTGCCCCTCCCCGACCCGTGCATTAGAGCTACACTGTTACGGATGTATATACCGCCATCTGTCGGTTCTCGTACCTCAGTCGACTTTTAAGACAGCCGGTACAGGGAGAGGTACTAACTATTCTACTTTGTAAAACCATGTCTTTGTCGCCAAGAAACACTTTATAGTTGACACCACTGGAGTTCTTGGCAATTACGACTTAGGTTCCTCCTTTTCTATGCTGTAGTTGATTTTTGAGCTGATATAATGACTCGAAGGTAACATCGTGCACAATGTCATCCAAAACCTCAAGTTATTATTCCATTGCATAATTTTATTATTAACCACTTACAGATAGAATAGTATTAAACATCCAACGACGCTATTTACCTATCAGTTCGTAGTGGAACAAAGGAAACATCAATAACCCGATCGTTGCAATCTAACGCGACAAAAGTTGCAAGCAATAAACAAAGTTTCCAACAGTACCGATCCCGCTAACTTCCCGGCTCCTAATTAAATGATTACGCGGGCTGTATCTGGCTTAACCGGAGTTTACCAGTTTCCCTGGCTTCACCCTTTCTTCCCAGTTTTGTTTCTATAAATAAAGGCGTTATATAAATTCTGGTGGGAAAAACTTAACGATATGTGCTGAGTAAATTCTTACTTGCATTTTGTTTTATGACGTTTTGATTTTGACGAGAGTTATGTACTCGTAGAATAAGGCAGAAAGGATTAATTAATTAATTAATTAGTACGGTGTGTAAGCAGAGTAGAATAGTACTTCCCTCTGCACCAGGTGTCGTAAGAGGCGACAAAGGTACCAGAACCGACAGATGGCGGTATATCCATTCAAGACAGTGTAGCTCAAATGCATAAAGTGGGGATGGGCTGCTGCATCACATGAATACGCTTTGCTCAGAGTGGCAATTATAGGCCAAATTCTCTCTTTCTTGGGAAGGTATATATATCTAGCAGTGGACTTCCAATGGCTGTAATAATGATGATAATGAAACTAGTACGCTCAGGCATTCTTCCTTGCGTTGGCAATCCATTTACACGCCAAGATGTACCGGCAGAGTTGAATAGTACCTTCCCCGGTACCAGCTGTCGTAAGAGGCGACTAAGGTACCAGAACCAGCAGATGGCGGTGCATCCCTCTGAAAGAGGTAACTCAAATCATGGTGGGAACGGGCAGCAGCGTCTCTATCACTGCCATGATTGCCAACATTCTTTTTCAGCATAGCAATTATAAGAAAAATCCCTATTTTCTTGGGGAGGCTTACGGCCAACAGTGTGCTGATGATGATCACAATAATTATGAAGCACTATTTGAAACATTATCTTAAGAGCTTTTCCTTTTATGTTGGAAATGTTATACTTATTTTCTTGCTACTACGAAAATTTTTATTTCGAAGCACATTGTTTTACGAACATTTGAAACAAGACAATAATTCTTTACGATACATTTCACATGTATTCAGCCGTAAATCACGTTCTTAATCCAATATTTAGAAGCTTCGAATCTCACAAGTTTCCCCCAAAAAATATAAAGCTATTTTGTATCGCATTCCTTGAGGATTAACCTAATAGCCCAGCTATTCTAATATCGTCTTTATAACTGAAACCATAAGAGCTATGTTTTGCATGGGGACAATTTAATGGCGAGTATGTATATTCGATGAATAGGAAATTAGATCGCAAAAGAGATATTATAATAGAAGGGATTTTCTACGACGAAAGAGACATGAAAACGTTTTTCTTTTATAAAATCTGCTTTGTTTTCGCGATAGGCGCGGTGAAATATAATTCATGTTGATTTATTTGAGTGACTTTGAAGCTTTTGAGTGTGTTTAAAACTTTTTCGCGATAATCTCCATATATTTTAACAACCGGCAAATCTTAATAACAAATAGACTTAAATAAAGATCCTATTTATAAGTAACAAAAGTATGAACAGTACAGTTAAAAGTTATTGTACAACGAAACAAAAACAACATCTATTGATTATTTTTCATTAATATTATATACTTGACAAATTTACACTGTATCTGAAACATTGGCCTGAAAAGGTCGATTTAAGCACTCATATTACGCATTAATTAAAAATTTTAAAATTAGCACTAATATAAATTTTGATTTTTATAGAACCCATGACCCTTGGCGCATAATATAGAATCACTACTACCTGCTATTTCGGGTCTACTAATATCAGGTCACAGAAAGAACGATAGAAAGCGACAGTTATTTGACGGGTAAAACTGAGAAAATGTTTGCATCAGATTTTAATACATTACGTGTCAAATTTAATTTGAAATGTTATTTTTCTCAAAGCCGGGTAAGCCGTGAGGTACTGGCAGAATAATAGTACCTCCTACTATACGAATAAGGCACCAGAACCGAGAGATGGCGGTATCGTCATCCGAAACAGTGCAGGTTAAATACACAAGGCAGGGTAGGCAGCAGCATCTTCGTTCGCGAAGCTACGCTCTGTGATGCGCAATTCCTCTTCTCTTGGGGAGGACAATGTCCAACATTAAACTTCCAATGGCTGAATATATTTTAATAATAATAGTAATAATATTCTTTATTGTACATACCATAAGCTACACATTTAAAAAACATATTTATTTAAATGTATAGCATATATTTTACTCATTTCTATATATATTTAAAGTTTGTCTATTTAATTACAAGTTGCACAATTTCTTCCATTGAAAAAGTTGTAGAAATGTCACCGAACCCTCGATCATAAGAGTGTATTAATTAAATAAAACGCGTTTAAAAGTCGTAAAAAAGTAAATAATAGGTCTGAGTCATCAAAAAAAGTTATTTTGTAAAAATTTAATAGGATATAGCAAATTTCATAAAATCTTCGCAAACTCATTCCAATTTCAAAAATAACATTTAATCAGCATTAATTTCTCCTCGTAGACTTCAAAGAAAAAATAATAACCTCTAACCAAGAAAAGCCGTGTTTTTCAATTCTGACCCGAAAGTCTTCAATGCGAATATTCTAATAACTTGCTCACTGAACCGAACCTCTGGAAGCGATGAAATATTTTTATGCCTCGAACCAGAGAAATAAGAAAAGATTAATATTGTAGGATGTATAATATTTCCTTGAAACGCTCGGATTGGTTTTGTAATATTGTTGTTAGGGCTATCTTGTTAATTGAAATCAAACATGGGTTGCCCTGTGCCTCAATGAGCGATAGAATTTTTAAGTTTTATAATTTGTGTTGCGATATCTAATCCATATGTTAAAAATCGTACTAAGTTTTATTAAACCTGACATGTGGTCAGTACCTGAGTAAGGACATCTTTTGGTCCGCTGAGATTCCTCACGAACGAATTCATAGGCGAAAAGCTAGTAAGGAATATTTTGCTTTCCATGCATATTTTATATGTTTTGTTAAATCTATCCTATTTATTAATTTAATTTATTTCATTTTAATTATTAGGACAACCGACAAGGTTATTTTAAGAGCTAAAGAAATACAAAATCAGTCGTGTACATTTCTTGGTGTCGCCTTAATTATGGGTTTCTGTAAGATTGACTCTGAAGTAATCATGTCTTTTTGATACTCTACTGCGATTATTTTTTTTTATTTGACCACTGTTTTACTTGCAAGACCCGAGTAGAAGGGGTTTACAGAGATACCACGGGTTCTCTGTTAAGACTATTGGGTATTGCGGGCTCAGAGACCGTGGCCTGTCAGTACGTAGCCTGAGGAGCTTTTAGCTTAGCTTTTTATTGGTGGGGTTGGTTTACTATATCAAGAAGCACCTCCGGTACCAACACTTCCAGTTCCAGCATAGAAGTGCCATGAGTCGCTAATATGAAAGCCTGTTACCCAACGGCTTTAGGAGACCCTGGGGAGACGTATGGAAATACATCGGGAAGTGAGCGCGCCTTATAGAGAGGGAATCGGCTTATCCGATGTCGAACGAAGATCAAGTCGTGAATAGTACAACAAGTGACTACGGATGGTGAGCGACATTACAGCTCCGGTACCTTTCTTGACAAGAGTAAGTGGACTTCGGTCTACCCAGTACCAGTTGTTATTAGTAATGGGCCCTGGTGAGCCCTTCTAATGGTGGAACTTGTTGCCGAAAACATCGCGAGGCTCCGTAGGGACGGCGGGTCCCTCAATTTATAACTATAAGGCTGGTGATGGGTGAACGCCATAAACAAAACACTTATTTCTCTCCACCAGGGTTTGACCATAACCTTAAAACGTATATTTTATAAACTTTTAACAACTCATGCTTCCTGAAGTGCAATCTAGGCGACGCGGCTAAAATAATTACCATAATTAATCTGATCCAATGCTTTCTAAATTTCCCAAGCATGTCTGACATTCACCTGCCAGCGTCATAAAGCTCCGTGTACACTGGAGCGTGCGCCCGTACAATAAGGCAGTACACGAGTGCACACTCGGGTCATTAGACCACAGCGGTGTTTGAACTGAACGGACTTACACCGGCTCGGCGACGGGCACTCTAGCAGTACATGTAGAGATGGCAGTTGTCGATGGAATTGTGTCGAATCGAATTTTTAATGCAATTTTTTTTACTAATATTATACTTAATATTTAATAAAAAAATTTACTAATATTATACTTAATATTTAATAAAAAAATATTACTAATATTATTCTTAATAAACTTTAGTTTATTTTACTCGTATAAAGCTTATTGATAGCTAGAGTTCTTCACCTAAGCCATCGTAACATTACCATGGTAATATTACTATTGCATAAATACCGTAAAGGATATGGATATCGATTTTATTAAACACGAAATGTAGCTGAAAAAGATGACATTACTTTTATAGTTCAGTATTTAAATAAAGTCTACGGTAATTAGGTAGTATTTAGACTTACACTTGTTTCCTAACTTATTGTGTGAAAAAATGGACAGATGAAGAAAAATGACATAATCATTATTTCGTGAAAAAAATATATTTTTGATGTGACGGGTAATCCTTTACAATGAAACTCATAGTTAATGTATGATTTAAGTCAATGTTAAATAAAATTAATGTAGTATAATATTTTATATATATATTTTAATTTAAAATACTTTTATCCTTCGTTAACGAAAACCATCTATAAAAACCTAAATAAATGTATCGATAAAAAATTCAACCTCACTATTAGCTTTGGTAAAACCCGTGGCAGCCACTCGAAGCGATTGCTAAATTCGCTATCAGGCCAGGTGAGAATTCTCGAAATCCATCGATAAGTCCGCCCCCGTCACTGGCAGTGCAGGATGTGTGACATGGCGCTCTTGAGGTAATTGCCGCATTTCACACTGCACTCCCTTCTTTGTCTGATTCTGGAGATGGATGCTAGGCAGTCGGTATATCGATAGATTTATAACTACGTACAGACATCACTTGCAGCTGGCATGTATGCAGCTTGAATATTCATATATTTTTATTCAAGAAAACTTTGTTGTCATTTTCATATTGATCTTTATTTCCTGAAAATTGAAAAAAATGTGTATCTATCTTACTTTGACAGGGCCGGAGGCCACAGATAGTAGTGATCCTATTTTATACGCCAAGGGTTATGGGTTCGATCCCCACCCAAGACATAAACTCATATAACGGTATTTGTATTTGTTTGGTGTTAAAAATATTTATTTATGTATTATATTTATGATTAAACAAGTGCTTTATGCGACTTAACTTGGAGTCAAGTCAATTTATGAGATTATGTATGAATGTTGTTACTATACTGCGACATTTTTACGATATAACTGATGATTTGATAATAATTAAATTTAACATATCGCTACCTTGGATTCTTGGGAAGGTTCCAAGTTCTTCAAGGCTTAACTTTTTCTTCTCAAGAATAAAAAGTTCTTGCGAAGTCTTGTTTAAATTCCAGCGTTAACTTTACCACGTTCGAAAAACTTTAATTTGAATTAATATACGTTGAAACTTTTGGTTAAAGTCAGTTTATAGGTTTACACACACCATCATCACTGACAGTGGCCCTCAATGTTCCAATGCCAGATATAGGTATCTCATCTCCAAGACTGTTTGAATTTTCCCCGTGAATACCGCGCAGGTGTGCCGGCAATCGTAGAATGTAGCTACGAGAACGCTTATTTCCATATTTTTGAGTAAATAGACTGCTCTTTGATGGTTCTAGAATATTAGTCGGCTATCACAATATAGGGGGTAGGTACTATTTCACCTACTCTTACTACCCCATGGCAGGATCGTTACTGCGAAACGGAGAATTTATGAAGCAGAGAAACCTTTTTACATGTTTATATTTTTATGTCTGATGTATTTTAAAAGCATTTTTTTTATTATTTTTTTAATATATATCTTACTTAAATTTTATTAAAGGGTTACCAAAAGATATAGATTCCCTATTTATATGCTATTGATAGTTAGACTATTATTGTTGAATGAGCTTATTCAATCAAAAAGGGTACCGGTAATATCAATTTTTAGGGTTACCAACTGATAGGGATTACCTATTATGTACTTGCTTTCATTATGTCTGTTAGTCTATGATCCTTAACTAACACAAAAGTAAATGCAACACCAATGGGAATCTTAGTGTAGAAAAGTTTGAATCGCTTGCACGCTTATTGAAACTCTTTCATTAGGATACCCAATCGGGGTTTTAGAAAAGGTTGGTGCTTACCTGAAGTAGCTGTTTAAATAGGTAAGTCTTTTATTCAAGTTGGTCGATTAGGTTACTGAATTTATAGGGTTGTGTAAACTAGACTAGAAAATACCCATTAACCCCAGCTGTTAGAGTATCTATTAGTGAAACGCAACATTTATTTTCCTTTTTTTAAAAACATGACCGTTAATATACCTCTTGTACTAATCGTCATTATCATTTCAGCTACTGAAAATTCACTGCTGAACGTAACCCTCCCCATAAAAGGGAGAATTTTGCCTGTAATTGTCACGTTGGGCAAGCGTGATGGTAATCGCAAAGCGCAGCTTTCGTGACGCGGTTGCTGCTGCCCATCCTCGTATTGTACTCCGTTTTGTGGTTGGTATATCCATCGGTTATGGTATGGTACCTTAGTTGCCTCCTACGTCACCTAGTACAGAGCGGTACTATTCTATAGAAAAAATTAAGGATGACATAATAAAAAATCTGGTTGCCTAAAAGTTTACTGAACTTATATAATTAATACTCCACGTTGAATGGTGAAGTTAAAAAGATTTCATTACTTTCCTTTAGCAGACACCATTTCTAAGATTATAGCATCATATTTCTGGAAAATTATATTCGCATTAGTTTTAATTTCCTTTGTCCGTCATCCGCTATTTTATTTTGCAGATATATATTAAAATAAGGCAGATATAGCTTAAAAGCTAAGTCCGTCAATAAATTTACAATAAGCAGCTAAATATTGAAAATGAGTAAGAAAATGTCAACTTTGTCTTAGGCTTGTTCTTAGGCAAATGCCCAAATTTCTTTTTTTTACAAAGAAAATTTATTTTAGGATAGCATAGTATGAAATCGTCTTATTTAAATTTAAATAAATAAATTGAACTGATTCCGTGATAAATCGCTTAAAGCACTTGTGTTACGGACATCACGCAATAGAGGAGTCACATATATTATACTTAAAATACATGCTTTACAACACCCAGACACAGAACAAATGAAAATATCATCATAGATATAAATATTAGACCTGGAGGCAGATGGAGCCCTGATTTTGGCACATAAGATAGGATCACTAATAGCTGCGCCACTGGGCCCGTCAAGTAGTACATTTTGCATATTGATATATGCGCAAAATTACAGACAGTAATAATAGTAATAATAAATTCCCACAACATCTCATACATTGACCTGACTCCGTGGTAAGTCGCTTAAAGCACTTGTGTTACGAATGCCAGACAACAGAGGAATCATAAATATACTACTTAAATACATATATTTTACACCCATACACAGAGCGAACACAAATATCATCATATAAATATTTTCTCTGGGTGGGAATCGAACCCACGACCCCTGGTGCACAAGACAGGATCACTACCATCTGCGCCATCGGGCCCGTCATGTATGTATAGTATGTATAGTGATCAATTTTAATGGAATTAGCACCATCTGGATAGATAGTAAAGCGCGCGTTAAAAACTGAAAACAATTAATATCTTAATATACGAGGTTAGTTTTGGTTTTCCTCGAAAAATACTGACATAAGATCTTTATCATTCTTGACACATAATATATCTATGTTTTACTTTACTATACACAGAACATCTACATCATCATCATTATATCAGCTATAAGACGTCCACTGCTGGTTATAGACCTCCCCAAATAATTTTCAATATGACCGGTTGTATGCGGCCTGTGTCCAGCGCTTTTAGTCAAATCGTCTGTCTATCTTGCGAGTGAATGCCCTACACTGCACTTCCCGGTAAGTGGTCTTCATTCCAGAACCATACGACTCCATCGGCCATCCTCCACTGCCACTTCAACTTGCATACTTGCATGCAATACAATCACCTCAATACACCTCCTACACAATACATACACTAACATACATATATCATCTGCTCTAAATTTAAGTACCATCATTTACAGACTCATTTACACACTCCCACCGCGGGTGGGAGACCTGGAGTCCTGTAATACAGGATTGACCTAGCTTGTTTCCAGTCCGTCCAAACAATATAATGTAAGCTCTATACAAATCGTTATTGTAAGACTAAGGGTTGTCAAAGTTTGGTGGAATAAAAACGTTTTTTTTAGTTATTATCTTTTTTGAAAATGGTACAATAATATAAACAAAACATCGACGCATTTAGCATTGTCTTTTTCTTATGCGCCAAGTAGTTAATTTCGCGCAGAAGATATTCGTGTTTAGACTGTGTTGGTTCTGTGCCTGGGTGTTACTCACAAATATATGCACGTAACTTTTATTAGTGATTCCTCTGTTGCCTATTATCTGAAACATAAGTATTACAGCTACTCATATTGCAGTCAGGTCAACATAAAAGACGGTATGCGAATTTATAACTAAAAAAAAACGTTTGAAAGCATTTTTATTGAAAATACAGATCGCGTGAATATAAAAGTATGATAGATAATTTACTATTTATAATTTATTAATTCATTCTGTTTTATTCTTTCTTAAATGAATTTACAAGTTTTATTGGTAAGAAATTATCCAAATTTCACAAGTTTGGCAACTTTGTTTTTGAAAAATTGCCTGTACGGTATAAGTCGCAATTTACACACTTAATTTGTCGTGTCGTCGATCGTAATGTACTACAGTGAATTCACGGCAAATACAGCTGGTAATTACATGTGTTAATTAGACAACTCCAACAGTACATTACTAGGTTTTGCACTAAAAGGAAGCGTGTTTAGGAATTGTATAGATACAAGTTAAGTTGACGAAATCGAATGATGTTTAGACATTCATCATCATATAATTCACGGGCCTAATGGCGCAAATGGTAGTGATCCTATCTCATGCACCAAGGGTCGTGGGTTCGATTCAACCCAGAGCAAATATTTATATAATGTTATTTGTGTTTTTTCTATGTCTGGGTGTTAAATATATGTTTTTATGTAGTATATTTGTGATTCAAATGCTTTAAGCGACTCACCATGGAGTCAGGTCATGTAAAAAATGTTGTCGTTTTTTTTATGTTAGCCATCTATACAATAATGTCAGTGCAGATCTTTAAGAGCAAAATATATTCACTTCTAAAAGGTCGCGCCTGCGACCCTATTTGTGTATCAGGTGTCCATGAGCAACGCTGATCACTTACCATCAGGTAACTTGTTGGCTTGTTCGTCTTCTATAATATAAAAAAGAACTACATCCATCAGTGGACGATCTACGGCTACTATGATGATGATGTCTTTACTACTTATAGCATAATTTTGAGATCCATGATTTCATCAGCAATTCAAGTATAATGTCACTATCATAAATTCTCTTCGATAAACATCACGACTGATAATGTCCCTTTAAAAAAAGATTACGTACAGCTTAGGAATTCCTTACCACGGTTACGCAAAGGGCAGGAATCAAGATAACAACTTAATTAGGCTATCTGCATTAGCTGTGTGTTGTAATATTAGTTATAAGCCCTTTGTTGTAGTCGACGGATAAGATTATAGATAACACCGTGCGGCCTCATATCTTTGGCCAATTGCTCTTTAATGTCCAATTTTTTTGGGATCTCATTAAATTTATTTAGAAGCTTCAGGCTACGATTTCTAAACTATAATACAACACGAATATTAAATTATCTAGGGCATAAATTAGGTTTCATCTTTATAATACTTTCAAGTTCCGTGAACGTTAAAATAATAACCGGAGGTACCGGAGTGTTGTAAGAGGCGACTAAGGTATTGGAACCGACAGATGGCGGTATATCCACCTGCAACAGCGTGGATTAAATGCACAAGGCAAATCTGCGCCCTGCGATTAACCAACGCAGCAATTCTGTACTAACAAAAAAGAAAATGTCCGTCTATCTATTTGTTTAGGCTAATACAATTCTGTTTGTTTAGGCTAATTCTTGCCAAGAAAGGGGGAATTTTCCCCTTTCTTGGCAAGGCCTAAGTTTTAATTCGCTGATGTGACGATGATAATGAAATGTGACCTGAGTTAATCTTTATAATACGAGCTTAAAGCTTAAGGCCGACTTAAAAATGGTCCAACCGTTTGAGAGGAATTAGCCTAAACAAACAGATAGACAGATATTTTCTTTTTTGTTAGTACCGTATATACTTTATAGTATAAGGCTGTTAATTTGGATTTATAGTTTACACTTAAATGGTATGTACAGATAATTTCTTTCATTTATATTATACTAGCTGTGCTCGCGATTTCGTCCGCGTGGAATAGTTTTTTGGGTACCATATCTCTTTACTATATGTTTGTTTATATTGAATCTATAGTCTGAAAAATAAGTTTCAAGTTTCTTACTCTGAAAATAGCGATACTTCCATACAACTTCTGATCCCCCTTATCAACCCCTTACAACCCGTATTTGAAATTAAAAAGCTTATAATATCCTTTCTTAGAGACTAAAGATTGTCTGTGCCAAATTTCATCAAAATCGATTGACAGGTTTACCGCGGAAAAGCGTAACATACAGACAGACAGAGTTATTTACGCATTTATAATATTAGTAGGAATTTATCTATTAATTTTTAAATCCATAAAAGTATCCTAAGTTACTCTATATAATTATAAAAAGATCCTTAAATATATATATATATATATATATAATTGTGTAATATTAATCGTTATCATAGCCTATATACGTTTGCATTATCTCAACGATGACGTTATCGAACTTATCGCCTGAAGAAATTATATCACACTGGCTTTCTGCTCACGACTTTGCCCAGAGGACTTTTTTGGATCCCTGAGGAACTCTCCTATTCGGAGAAAAGTTCTAACACTCTCTGACACCAAAGCTGTGTCAAAATAGTCGTGCTCAGTCCATGGAGAAATGCAAAAAGATTAGTTGCTAGTGAAAGTAGTTCTATCTCATGAGAAAAAGTTTTCGGGATAAATATATAGCCTATGTGTTACTCTAGGCTATGAAAAATCACTGTGCCAAGTTTCATACAGATATTTTCCGTCCCGGCTTGAGATGTTACAAACTTATATCTATATTTGCAAAGTTTCAAGTGTATAATATTAACAAGATTTATACGTTTTTTTTTCATTATTCAGACTTGATATGGCTGTACTCATACAGATTGTTGTAAAAGAGTTAAAACCTGAGGTAAAAAAGAACACCCATACATAGTTTCGTAAATAAATCTTTACGAAAATCATTGCAGTGTATTTTATAGTATATAGGATCCAGTAAAATTAGCATGCAGTTTTCTACTACAGTTATAATACAACTTATTTTGAAAACTTCATAATAATGTAGCTTAATAATAATAATAACTTTATTCAACAACAAAAGGAAACTTAAACTAAAATAAATTTTGATACTTAAGTATCTAAACTAGGTCTAGCCTGTTCTTATAGGCACTTATGCTCTGTAGTGTGCATGTAGGTGTGGATGTGTGTGTATATGGTCTAATGTAATACAAGGTTTATTAATACAACACATTATTTACGCACACATTACATAAATACACAGAATATGAAGCATTACTGTGTATATACAGTATACACAAACAATAATAGTAACAATAAATATAGTCCAGTCTAGCATAATATTGTTAGCAATTCCTCTGTCTTGTTGTAGTCCAATGTCAAAAACCATTCCCTTACTGTTGTTTTGCAAATGTATTTATTCATGTCATGAATATCTTTTTCTTGGTTAATTTTATTATAAATTAATGGTCCTGTAAAATTTAGAAATCGCTGTGCGAACCGTGTCCGACATGGCTGATGTATATTTTGGAAATCCACAATCCACAGGCGACAAAGGCAATGATCACTAAATAAAATAAGTCATCAATAAATAGTTTCGTGAATAATTTCATCACGCAAGTCGTTGCAGAGAACTTTGTAGTATATTCAATCCCGTAGAATAAATATACAGTTAATATACATAACATAACCTACATAACGTTAATACTAGACTCATTTTAAAAACTGAATAATAATGTAGTTTATCAGAATAACACTGGCGACAAAGGCTATAATCTATATATATATATGGTATATATCTAAATATATGTGTATATATATATATCAAATAAAGTCGTGTTAATTACACAATTTAAAACTCAACTCAACGGCTGTCCGGATTTGACTGAAAATTGGTGGGGAGGTAGCTTTCAACTAGGAAATAGACAGGATACTTTTTATTCAGTTCTACGACGCTCCCTTGTGACGTGATATAAAAGGTCAAAGAGAATTCTAGTTACTATAAAATGTGGTATATCAAATACGCATCTGACTTGGAATACAATAACCCAAATTCCTTAAACTTGATGTTAATTTTTCTCGCGGGATCAGGAACTACGAGGGTGAATCCGCGACGCTCCGGTTTCTAATAAAATATACGAAAAATAATTCATTAGCGCTAATTTGTAAGTGAACTAACACTTAAATAAACTAAGATGTTGGGATTGGATTCTAAAAATTGTTGATAAGATAATAAAATAATATAAAGTATAAATAAATTCCCACAACATTATATACATTGGCCTAAATCCGTGATAAGTCGCTTTAAGCACTTGTGTTACAATGAGAGAACAGAGGAACACATATATACTACTTAAATACATATATTTAACACTCAGATTCAGTACAAACAGAAATATTATCATATAAATATTTGTCCTGGGTGGGAATCGAACCCACAATCTTAGGCACAAGACACGATAACTACCTGCGCCATCGGGCCCGTCACACAACATTTAATATTGACCTGAGTTCAAGGTAAGTCAGTTAAATCACTCGTGTTACGGATATCAGACAATAAAGGAATCACAAATATAATAGTCAAATACATATTTAACGATAAATCAATATTATTTCTAATTGGGGATCGCAGTATCGCACCCATAACTCTTGACGCATAAGATAGGATTATTACTAAATACGTCATTGGGCCAATCGTTACTCCATTTGACTGAATAAAAAAGGAGAAACGTGTTCAATTTCATTTAAATATAACTTCTAGAATATAATACCTAGAACTTATTTTTGAAAAGGCGATTTATTTAACGTTTTCCTATTTTTTGTTCGACGTTTCTGTTAACGTGCGGCAAATATGGCGGAATGAGTTTTAAAGTCGTTAAAAGAGTAGTTAATGTGTAGTGAGAACGTATACGTCACAAAATTTTGTATAAGCATAGTCTGCCCCGTTTTGTTTATAGAAAACGTTTGGCAAAGAACACGGTGGCTTGAACATAAACACAGTCCAATAGTCTAGTACACACCGATCAAATATTTCGTCCCGAAACTTTGCTTTCATTTTCGATGCCAAGTTCGCAGTCGGACGCCGTTGCAGCATCCATTACTGTTTGGGGCTTACAATGAATAACATATGTACTGCAAACATTTATCTTTCAGTCGTGTTTTAAACGTGGCCCCTACTATTGTATCAAGTTTAAACTTTTCGAATGAGTAATTTCATCTATTTCAAAAGTGAATATAATAATTTTTTTAAACGATATTTAAATCATTATTTTATACGTTTTGATTAGCTTATGGCAACTGATGTAAAAATAAAAACCTCTTATAAAGGTCATCTGCATTAGTAACTCACTTTTACCGCCTAATAGCAGTGTTCGCATTGCTGTAATCCAGTTTGAAGGGTGAAAGAGGCAGTGAAACTACTGGTATGTGGCCATAATTGCCGCGCTGTGTAAGCTTGTTAGTAATCACAGAGCGTAGCTTTAGAGCCAAGGATGCTGCTGCCTATCCTTGCTTTGTGCATTTGAGCTACACTACCAGATGGATATACCGCTATCTGTCGGTTCCGATACCTTGGACGCCATTTACGACACCTGGTTCATGGGAGCTACTATTCTACTCTGCCGGTACCAAACGGAAAACAAAATAGGTTTTTAATTGGTTAATACACTAAAATACATAAGTTAACTTGAAATTATTGACTACCCTTCGTAAGTAGGAGTCTAATCAAATTTGATAGTTAAAAATGTGTAAAATAAATCGGACCGATATTGTTAGGTCACAAATTCATACATCATCATCATACCAGCCATTGAAAGTACACAGCTGAATATAGGCTTCCTCAAGAAAGGTGTAATTTTGCTTGTAATTGTCGTGCTACGCAAGCGAGTTGGCAGTCGCAGAGGGCAGCTTTCGCAACGGGGATCCTGCTGCCTATTCCCGCCCTGTGCATTTGAGCTACACTGTCTCGGATGGATATACCGCAATCTTTCGGTTCTGGTACCGTAGCCGCCTCTACGAGAGCTGGTACAGGGTGAGGTACTATTCTACTCTACCGGTGCCTCATAACTTCAATTCATACAAACTGGTTCTAATTATCATGAACCTTTCAGTTTCTAGTATTGGTAGTAGGAGCATCAGACGGATGGTTACGCGGCTGTATTTGTTTAATAAATAAATTACTTTTGTCGATATTTACGTCGATTGCACCAGTCGACGTGGGTCCGTATTGCAAAGCTACGGAGTCAAATCTTCCTTCTGTGTTAAGACATAGGCATTGATTAATTGTTTCTTCTTTATACTACATATAGCAACAGATCAAACACAGCACAAATCTAGCAAAACTTTACAATCAATTATGAACTCAACTGTTTATTTTAAAAGATTAATATTTCAAGTAGTATTTAATACTCATTATCATCATACTAGCCATTGGAAGTCCACTGCAGGGTATAAGCCTTTCCAAGGAAGGAGGTTTTTTGCCCATAATTACTACGTTGGGCAAGTGTGTTTGCAATCGCAGAGCGCAGTTATCTTGTATGTTTGAGTTGCACTGTTTCGAATGGATATACCGCCATCTATAGAATTTGGTACTTTAGTTGCTTATTACGACACCTGGTGCAGCGGGAGATACTATTCCATTCTGCCGGTACCTCACGGCACAAATAAAAATTACATGGTATAGAAAATATGAATTAGTTTCACGTGATGTCCTGCAAGGGTAATGTAATAATAAAAGGACCTTAACTAGAATAGTACCTCTCTTTGTACCAGGGGTCGTAAGAGGCGACTGAGTTACCGGAACTGACTGATGGTGGCATATCCATTCGAAACAGCGGAGTTACTACAGTTCAAGGACGGGCAGCTACATCCTCGTCAATAATTTGTGTTCTGTGATTGCCACCACGCCTGCCCAGTTCGGCAATTATGGACAAAAATCTTCCTTTCTTAAGAAGGCCTGTGTCCAACAGATTACTTTTTCAGCTGATATTATGAATAGTGGCTAAAGCATAGCTCTATTTCCATCCTGTTGAATTTGATATGCGCTTTTTTGGTTAAAAATACTGCCATCTATTGGTTCTGTTGCCTTAGTTGCTTCTGATATCACCTGGCACAGAGAAAAGAACTATTCTACAACGCCGGTATTCCAGGGCATCTATATTTGAATAAAGACTATTGAATTAATTAAAAAATATCTATGATATTAGGTAGTGTCTTGTGTTGTGTAAACTAGTATTTTTCTACCGTATATTGCTAGACAAACTTGAAAGCTAATGGTACTTTTCTAAGTACTACTAAAATATTCCTGCAACATACCAATTTATTGCAAAACATGACTTTAAAACCTTATAATTAAATTACGAATAAAACCAATGACCCCATTCCAATAAAACACAAAAACAGGAACAATGAAAATTAAAAACCTCCTTTGCATAGTTAACTGTTACATTAACAGCCGTGGCAAGGCATTTAGATTGCGGTCTTACAAGTTTGACTTTGCTGTCAACATCGCAGTTAAGTTTGGGTTGGTAAGGTTTAGTTTTCTTTATCATATAGTTGAATTAGTTTGTAAAGGTTTAACATAAATTAGCATGCGTCGACGCACGGACGACAACTCGTATCAATCACGATAAAGGCCTATTTGTAGTGACAGAGACTTAGTGAAACTTAGTAAAGGTAATACTATAGTTTGTTTACAATCATTTGCATGGAATAAGTACATTCACAAAAACAAATGAGTCTTTTAAAAAGTATTTAATATAGTATTTCTTTTTATTATACACCAGGTTGACAAACAAGCATGCAGTCCGCGTGATAGTGAGCCTCACTGCAGCCCATAGACGCCCGCCTTATTACAAGTATATCACTAACTCTGTGCCAACCTAATGACATGAAGATGTTATGTCACATTACCCAGCAATTTCACTGCCTCTCTCACCCTTCAAACAGAGAAATGCCAACTAAGTTACTAATATAGACGACCTTTGTATCAGGTTTACCTCTTGTAACTATATGTTCACTGCTCAAATCAGGTCTTTTGCCATGTCTGTCGGAAATAGACCAGGCTGATATTAATAAGGTACTAAAGATTTTTAACGTTTAACGATATACAGACGACGATATAGTTTACGAAGACATTTCGAAATCCTTAGAAAAATAAAATTAATGCGACACTTCAATGTTCTTGATTGTATTTTATTAAATTAATTATTTCAAATTACCTGCAATTATTTATATTAGACTTACATATGTAGTATAAATAATAATTTAAAAATCAACCAAATCTTAGTATCTACGGGTTCATTAATTTAGTAATATTAATTTGATAGAAAGATACACTCGAATAAAAAAATATAGTGAAGAGTAAACATAATATATAAATAAAAAAATAAATGAAGTTTTAGTAACAGTTTCAAACTTTTTGCCTAAGTTTTTATGATTTGTTACTAAAATGTCCAGATATATCAAAATACAAGAATACAGATATATAAAACAGGTCAAATATTTTACATACTCTTTTTGAAAACTACACATCTTACCGTAACTCGAATTTTTTTATATAATAAATATGATATGAAATTCTTAACTGTTGGACCGATTTTAATACATTTTTTGCTAACTGTGTACAGCTTGACCAACTTTGGAAGATAGAATAGTTTATATATCAATTTATAGTTGCAATATTTTTCTAATGATAAACATACGTATAGTTAAGAAACATCTGTCGGGTCTAGTAGTTAAGTATATATATTGTAGTCCTACAGCGTATATACACACTTCTTTAAAGAATTTTTAATAGGGTTTATTTAACATTAATATTTACACCGACCGTGGGGACCAATGTGGTAGAATAGTACCTTTTTCTGTATCAGGTGTTGTAAGAGGGGACCAAAGTATATCGATCCATAACAGCACAATTTAAATACAAGAGGGTGAGGATGGGCAGTAGCATTATCATAGAGTTGTGTTCTGCGATTGCGACCACGCCTGCCCAGCCTGGCATTTATGAGCAAAAATACCCCAGTATGGAGGCCAATATCCAACAGTCTTTTTTTAGCTAAGATGATAAATCTTTTTGAGGTCGAAGTGTAGAAAAGTCCTGATTAACTAGAAAATAAATTGTATCTAGCCATTTCGATAAACTATTGATAAGAACAGAAGTATATTTCGTTGCAATTAATACGAACGTACAAATGACTGGCGTACGAAGATACATTGACACTACCATTTAAAAACTGCAGAAGACAGTAGCAGTCATTTGTTTCGGAATACTTCTCGAGCGTCGGAGTCCGGGGATTAGTTTTATTTCACCACGTCCTCGAATGTCGTCCGGCAACTGCACGTAAGAAAGGATAGCGAAACATCAATTACTTAGCTATTGGACATTGCGAGAGAATCTGATGCAAGTGATAAGCGGCGGATCTAATGGAGGTTAATTGGGTGAAGACAAAATAATATTTCTATTATATTAATTAGAATATGATGAAAACTGCTATAAGGTCTGGCAGAGATGAACAACTCAGATACCGGAACTGATAGATGGCGGTATATCTATCCGAAACGGTGTAGCTCAAACGCACGGGAATCGGCAGTAGCATTTTACAAAATCAAGCAATACGGTTGCCAACATGCTTGCCCAGCTTGTTTTTTTTATTAGAACAGATCGACAAACAGCGCATACAGTCTGTAAGATAGTGAGCGTAGGCATCTCCGAAGCTTATAGATGCTCGTATTATCAATAAAAATATCACACGTTCCCATTCTTGTAACTTGAAGACACATTGTCCAGGAATTTCATTGCCTCTCGCCTTCAAACCGCAACACAGTAATGCGAGATGCAAATTATTTGGTGGTAGAAAATGGTGGTGGTGAACTTCAGGTACCAATACAGACGGTCTTTGTAATAAGATCTACCTCGTGTCCAGCTTTGGACATCCTACAGCTTATATGATAAATAAAAAGCAGAATAATAGATCTAAAATATTAACAAAAACATTGTTCTCATGCTTGCTCTGCTATGCAAGTAGTTTTATTACAGCAATTATTTTTGACGATTTCATCATGATCATCATCGCAGCCTTAAAAACGTCCACTGCTAAACATAGGCCTCCCCATGATAAGGGGTATTTGCCCATAATTGCCGCGGGCAAGCGTGGTGGCAATCGCAGAGCGTAGCTTCGCGACGGGAATGCTACTGATATGTGTATTTCGGGTGAATACACCGCCACCTGTCGGTTCCGGTACCTCAGTCGCCTCTTACGACTCCAGCTACATGGGGAGATACTATTCTACTCTGCCGGTACCTCACATCAAACCTGTGACCAACCTTTGACGATTTAAATATCGTTTATTTCGATCCTATTCCATTTACCTTTCATAATAATTAAATCTTTTCTGTAATTAGTTCCTAGAATTTGATGTATTTGAATTTTTCCCTAGAGTTAGACAACTTGTTTATCAAACATTATCAATATGTGTACTTCACTATTTATACCGCGACTATGTTTGCATTACTGTGCTAGGGTTTAAAGGGTGAAAGAGGAAGGGAATTGTAGGCATTGAAGCCATATCACTGGGCTATGTGATATTATATTATCCGGTTTCTTCAGGTCACAAGGTTGGTATGTTGGTGATATCTATGTGACAACACGAACATTTTAGGCTACGTAGATGCTTTCCATTGTTTGCCAGCTTAGCAATTATATTTTTAAGCTGTGTTAATGTGATCTTTTTAATATGGTGTGTAAAAATAACATTAACCATATAAATGAAAGATATCTTACTAGTATTAAGAACGCGAAACTTAAAAATGGCTGGATGTAAGGATTATTGTTCTCTCTTTTACGCCGTTGAAAAGAGATAAAAGATATTCTGACTACTTTTATTACGAAAATATTCCCGTCCACAGTTTGGCCTGATGGCGTGGATGGTAGTGAACCTATCTTGTGCGCTAAAGGTCGTGGGTTTGATCCCCACCCATGACGAATATTTATTTGATGATATGTATGTTTGTTTTGTGTGTGGGTGTTAAATATACGTATTCAAGTAGCATATTTGTGATTCATTCGTTGTGTGATGTTCGTAACACTTGTGTTGAAACTTTTGCTTTAGGCGATTTATCACGGAGCCTGAGTTTGAGATATTGTGGACTGAAGTGGAGTGAAAACCGGCATGATTTTTGGACAGTTTAGTTATAAGAAACATATACTACGAGAGTATCTCCAGAGAAACTAGATATAAAAGACAAAGTCGAGAGCAAAAATCTATTTTATCATATCACAAGAACAAAACATTTTTAACTTACCCACCCCGCTACTTCTTTGAGCCCGCCCTTAAACAGGGCAGAACCACAAATGGATGGAGTCCATTTAATCCCGTGGGATTTAATTGCAGCACCTTTTGGATCGGCTGCGGGACCCAGAGCACATTTGTTGGCAAGGATTTATAGCAGTCGAAGCCTTGGACGCGTTTCATCGCCTTTTTTATTGGCTTACATGTTGGTGTTGGCTGTCGTCAGTCAGTATTAGTGGCTTTTGTTCATTTTTTATCGCAGTTTTGTATTTATCGGTAAACCTTAAAAATCCGGTTACACATCAAACTATTAAATTTTGTGCTTATTTGAAAGTCTCTCAAGTTGCATTCAGTTTACAAGTGATTAAACACATGAGAAAATATTGATTTTGGTGCTAATAGCTTTTCACTAAGTTATGGTTCAGTAGGAATATTAATAGTATCGTAGATTTTTTAACACTTTAAAATTAACTCTTTGTTGTGCGTAGCTTAGTAAAAAAATTGGATATATAAGAATATTTGTCAGGCAATAATGATACATCGTATATCATCGTATATCATTATATATCAGCCAATAAAAATCCACTTGCCCATAATTGCCGCGCTGGGGAAACGTGTTAGCAATTGCCGAGCGCAGCTTTCGCGACAAAGATACTGTTTGCTATCCACACCCTGTGCATTTGATCTTTACTGTTTCGGATAGATATACCGCCATCTGACGATTCTGGCAGACAACTAGTACAGTGAGGGGTTGTAACCAATATAAAGGTGGCTTATGCAAAAAATACTTAATGAATTACGTCTTTCATACATTACATACATTATAAATAATAGCAACTTATAAAGCAATCCAATAATGCTAAATCAAATCCGGTTCTATCTATATTATTATTATAAAGCGGAAGAGTTTGTTTGTTAAAACGCGCTAATCTCAGGATCTATTGGTCCGACTTGAATAATTCGTTTTTTGTTGAATAGTCCATTTATAGAGAAAGGCTTTAGGCTATATAATATTCCGCTGAAACCAATAGGAGAGAAGCGTCAATGAGAAATGTTGCAAAAACGGGGAAAATTATTCACATTTGAGGTCTCTCGTCGCATGCGCTGCATTAACGGTTTAAGTAATTCAAAAACTATGTATGAAATAATCTTCTTTTTTAATAATAAAAAAAAAAGTCCGCGACAGTATCTCTGAAGATTTACTCATAATAACATTATTTGTCGAAGAAGGCTTGCTACCATTATAATGTCCAAGCAGGCCGCGCGGCAGCGGGTGAGGGGGAGGTGGGCCTCGCCACACCGCTGTGCTTGCCACTACCACTCGCGAGTGTATCTTTGCGAGGTACCATGCCGCGCGGCTCAGACGCGTGGTCGGCTCCCTACGGAACGGTTGAATACAACGTGCTTTATTTTAAACAAAAGTAATAATATAATTTATGCCGAAGTACTTTGACCCATTATTTTAAAAACATTATATTTTAAAAAAAATCTTATTCACGATTTTACACTAACATAAACCAACGTGAGCAATCAAAAAATAATCTCGATATAGTTTCCGACAACGAACGAAGTCGCGCGCACAGCTAGTTATTATATAATTTATCTAGTGCATATTGCAAATACCAGTAGTAGTAAGAACATTACGAGGCTGTTTTATTTTTCAATAAATAAATGTAATTACGGTCGACACCTCACACACACACAAAAATGTTTTAATTCGTAAAATAAAACAAGAATGCATTTACCAATTCAAGTATTTAAAAAAAATGGCCGGGCTATGTTACCTTTGAATAAATAAACAAAAAAAAGGTCACAAATCAATTTCGGTTCTCCCCTAACCGAACAAAACAAACGAGGGTACCGAAAAGAGAATCAACGCTCCCGAAGTATTTATTTATTAATGACAAGGAAAAAATGCTGATTTTTTAATAAGCGAGGAAATGGTTTCCCTGTTCCTAGGAAAAAAATAACGCTGCCAGACACGAAAAGGGTATGATGCTTTAGCAGGAATCCATTTATTTCTGTGCTACTGTACGTCCGTTCGAATTATGAGGATATATGTTTTCTGTTAGCTGTGGGGTACCAGCAATATAAAATAGTTCCTCCCCTTGTACCAGGTTTTGTAAGAGGCGACTAAGGAACTAGAACCGATAGATGGTATATCCACCCGGTAGAACAGTGCAGCTCAAATGCACAGGGCGGGGATTGGCAGCAGCGTTCCCCTCGTGGAAACCACACTCTGTTATTGCTAACACGCTTGCCCAGCGCGGCAATTAAGAGCAGAATTCCCCCATATCTCGAAGAGACATTTGTCCAGCAGTGGACTTCCAATGGCTGATATGATGATGATAATATATTGAACCGAAAGACAAGATATATATATAAATGGTTACCGGTTCCGGTTGTTCAGTCGCTTTTTACGACACCTGTTATTGAAAAATCCAATAATAACAAGTATTCAAAACTTTAAAGATACCGGAACATTAACCTTTTAATTTGTTAACCATAAATATATCAACAGTGAAATTTATATAGAACCATTTATTTACCAAGAAAAAATGTAACATAATTGAATTCTAAATTTGAAGTTCTAACGTAAATAAATCTTGTTTACTGTTTTATATATCAGTAGTTATATTGTCCACCGTTTTATATTTTAGTAGTGTTTCAGTATCCAACTATTGTGCGGGTTCAGTTTTTGCTACTATCCTCCTACTTACATTCCTAAATCATCATTATCACACCAGTCAATAAATTTCAACTGCCAGACATGGGCCTTCTCAAGAAAAGGGGAATTTTGCCTATAATTGCCGCGCAGGGCAAGTGTGCTGGCAATCGCCGAGCGTAGCTTTCACAACAGGGATGCTGCTTATTCCTATTCTATCCTCGCCCTATGCATTTGAACTGCATTGTTTCGGATTAATTTACCGCTATCTGTCAGTTACGGTTACCTTAGTCGCCTTTTATCTTTTACATTCCTGAATATAGGAATTTAAATCGAAATAAATCTGTATATTAAAATGAAGTCAGAATTTTTCTACACAACATTCTATTTAAAAAATATGTTATAATTTTATACAGCTTTCAAAAGAGCAGCTGAGCAAATATTTCGAAAACAAACAGTAACTTATAAATCTAATGTGTCCATAACAAAACTGGAGCGGAACGTACATTAAATGAAAGAGTTACCCTCAAGAAGGAAATTTCGTCACAGTTTTTGCCGGCGCCATTTTTAAATCAACGGCACAAAATTTTTGTACCCCGTATCGACTTTTCCATCGCTTCACGAAAATGTTGAATATTAAACCAGTTTAGATCGGTTTACACTGTCGGAAGTTACTGCTGCGATTTTCCTATGGATCAGTGGACAAGACAAATAGTCAAGAATAATATATACAGTAAAATTGACTCAAAAAGATAATTATGGCATGAAAACATTATACGAATTAATAAAATAAATTAATCTACACTGCCTTTCAGATAAGTCGCCTAAATCACTTGTGTAATGTGTCTTATGTGTGGATATCAGTGGATATCAGACAATAGACCCAGAAACCCAGCACCTAGAAACAGAATAAATAACATTTGTTGTATAAACGTTTGTCCTGGGTGGGGATGGTACCCGTGACCCTTGACGCCTAAGATAGGCTCACTACCGTCTCTAGCATCGGGCGGGTGCATCAATTAATTTACATAACTGCGTAAATAAGCAAAATAAAGTAATTTCTTTCTTCTCCAGTCTGTTTGATCTTGTTAAATATAAATACTGCTATTTTATTTAACGACAGAGAAGAGTAGAAAGTCCTCTGTTTGTATTTGGTGTTGTAAAAGATGTTTTTTTTATGTTATGAAAATCAGTAAACAAGCATACGGCCTGCTTGATGATAAAAATGACCGCAACCTTTAGAAACTCCTGTGATATTTACCTAGTAATTCCACTGCATCTGTCACCCCTCAAACCGGAACACAGCAATGCGAACACTGCTATTTGGAGGTTGATGTAGGTGAGAGTGAGGTACCAATGCAGACCGCATTTGTAAGAGGTCTACCTCATTCGAATAATTTAAAAACTATCTTTGTCCCATTTCACCCCTATAGGGAGTGAGTTTTCTAAAAGCCTTTCTTAGTGCTCTCCGATGTTATAAAAGGAACTCCTGTGCAAAATTTCAGGCAGTAAGTCTATCTTTTTATGTATATAGATTTAAGATACCATCAGATCGATAACACGACACAACTGTCTCATACAGAACTAACTACCTCTAATTACTTATAATGTAGACGAACTTTGTAAGAGGTCTACCTAGAGATGAATCTCAATCTTATAAGCATGAAGATGGTCAGCAGCTTTCCTACTACTACAAAGCTACTGCAATTTCCAAGCGTGACAATCATATGCCACCTTTCCCCCCCTTCAAAATAACTTTTCAACAACGATATTATATTAATAAATAAATTTCACACGACATCTCATAGGTTGGCCTGACTCCATGATAAGCTTAAATCACTTGTTAATATAAGTGCTTTATGGATACAAAAGAACAGAGGAATTATGTTATATAAATAACATCCTGACATCCTGGGTGGAGATCGAACTCTCGACTTTAAGCACACGAGATTGGATCACTACCAACTGCGACATCGGGTTTGTCAAATGATGCACAATAACCCTAATAGAATGGATTCAGTTTGTATGTTCTGTAAAAGATACTCTTCGAGCAAACTTTGAATTCAGCAAAAATTGGCTGTAATCGGATAATACATATTTATAATACAAGCCATTGTATACTAGCCCTAAAGCTAAATAAAGCCGATGATACACTACACCGGTCCGGCAAAAAGCGACTGGCAAAAAGCAAAATAGGTGGGCGAATTTACGAAATTGAATTGATAGAGGTCGGCATCGGATCGACCTGGGCTTGTAAGTGCTTCATAGCTCAAAGCACGAACAATGTGATAGTAAACGATAGGCTAGGATTGTTTTGTGCCGTAGCAATATCTAGTAGCATCATACATCATGTACTCATACATCGTGTATTCATACTCTCATATGTTTTAATGAAATTGTATGTTATTTATCACTATTATCATCATCGTCATCATAGTAACCGTAGAACGTATACGTAGCCTTACCAATAATGTGCAAATTTGGTGTATAATTGCTACGCTGAACGGGCGTAGGCA
This sequence comes from Heortia vitessoides, assembly GCA_020976665.1. Taxonomy (NCBI): domain Eukaryota; kingdom Metazoa; phylum Arthropoda; class Insecta; order Lepidoptera; family Crambidae; genus Heortia; species Heortia vitessoides. Next base: position 2,070,409 of record JACJUM010002819.1, read on the forward strand.
ATAGCTGCAGGAATGCTGTTGCCCATCCCCGCCATGTATTTGAGCTACTCTTTCCCGGGCGGATACACTGCTATGTAGCGGTTTCAGTATCTTAATCATTTCATACGATATAATACACATATATACGAGTTAAAGGTAGATTCTGCCAGAACCCCACGGTTTTATGGGTGTGTCTGTATGTTACTTGTAGATTTTCAATTGTAGAACCTTCATATTGACTTTCAATGACGAACCTTTATATTTCATTTCTTCATCATATTTTTTTTTTATATTACGAAGTCGGTCCGCTTGATGGTAAACATTACCGTAGTCTATAGACGCCTGTGTCATCACAAAGATATCACTAGCGTGTTGCCAATTTTATGAACTGATGGTACTTTGTGGCATTTATCCAGTAATTTCACTGCCTTTCTCACCCTTCAGACACTTATTTGGCGGTATAAATAGGTGAGAGTGAGGTACCAATGCAGCCCGCCTTTATAAGAGGTCTACCTTAAACTTAAAAACTATCTTTTCACCCCTATAGAGATTGAATTTTCAAAAATATTTTCTTATTGCTTTTCGATGTTATATAAGGAACCACTATACAAAATGTCAGACAATCAATCTATCCTTTTATATACATATAGATTTAAGAAACCATCAGATCGATAACACTACACAACTGTCTCATACAAAACTAACTAACTAAAAAGTCAACGAAAGTACTTCTCACGGTCATTACCGGCGTAGAGTAATTGGAGACAGATGGTTCGCTCCCAGCGTGTGTCTAATTACAAAAGAAATATGCCCCGTGAAATTACTAATTAATATATATCGGGTACACGTGTGAAACTGGGATGTAATTATGATTTATCGACGGTGGCTGGTCACCTTTTTTCACATATGATTTAGGTAATTTATAGAAGAATTAGGGAGGAACCTTTCTTTGATGTTTAGTTTTCTATAATTTAGTAAGAGTTGCGATTTATCAAAGTTGAAATTAATTTAAAGATATAGTTTATCTTTGATATATATCCTTTTTATTGTATTTATTGCGTTTATTTATACAAATATGTATGAAACGTTTATCTATTTTGTATATATATTGTCTGCACCCCTATATATATTTTTTCTGTTTTGTGTAATTATAGTTGACTAAGCTAACTGGCATAAGTCCGCCATTTTGTGCAATAAAGTTTAATAAATAAATGAATAAAAAAATCTAGTCCTTTTTGGACTGTTTAAACAGCATTCTTATATTCCGATATGGAGGACGGGAAAAGTATAAAATTACTTGGTTATGCGAAGTGATACCGTCTCAGATTGATGTATAGTAGTTGGGTTATATTATCATCCTTGCAAATTAGCTAAAGCAATCTTCTAAAAGACTGAGCATAACATTACGATAAATATGCCCTATGTAACTTATTTTTAAATTTTTCATCAAATCAGCTATTGGATGTCTACTTTAGCTGGACATAGGCCTCCCCAAGAAAGGGGCCCATAATTGCCGTGCTGGGCGAGCGTGTTGGCAATTACGGAGCGCAGCTTTCTTGACGGAAACGCTGCTGCCTATCTCCGCCCTGTGCAATTAAGCAACACAGTTGCGAATATACCGCCATCTGTCAGTTCTGGTACCTTGGCCACTTCTTACGACACCTAGTACAGGCAGAGGCTAATAATTTTTATAGTTCAATAACTATTGTGCATATAGCAATAATTATGAATAATAAAGCAAATATTTCGTTTCTGAGGAGATTTTTTGGAATGTAGCTCGATCAAAAAAATGTGGCTTAAATCCCTGATTTATGACATGTCCGTGCACGTTCACTTCCGCCTTCCCCTAAGACAGATATGTATACATGTATACATTTTCTTGAACCGAAATTAACTTGTTATCTTTCCCATGGTTTAAGCGATATTAATTTTAATATTGGTAATATTTTTTTTAACATTCAGTAAATAATCTGTAGTCTATCATATCAGTGATTGAATAGAGACCTCCCAAAGAAACTGTGAAATTTACTTATAATTGCCGCGCTAGGCTTGTGGGTGGCAATCGCAAAGTACAAAGCTTTCAGGCAAGTAGGCCGCTGTCTAGCCTGTACATTCCATTATTAGATGGTATAAAGTAAACTCGATGAAACAAGGAGGTGTGGTGGCTTCAATGATTAAAAAGCCAACCCAACACCGCTCACGACCCTCATTAAGGAATCCTCGAGAACCTAAGTGATGTAGGTTGACAACGACAAAAATTAATCCCTTTTAAATACGAACACAACCTCAAAATACCGCGGTATGAATAAATAACGAACATAAGTGACCCAGATACAATTTTGTAGCTCGACTGCGGTGTGAGGGTTGGAGTCAAAATGTAACTGGATATAGTCGAATTTTGTTTAGGCTAACTGTGTCACTTAACAGTAAATCTAAAAATATTGGGGTATGCTTGTACCATGGAAACGATCGGCTATACGTAACTAGTAATATTTTCTTTTAAGTGATAATAAAGCTACTCCTAATGGCTTCTTAAAGAGTATAGATTGCTCTCGCAACTGCTAACTAAGACGCCGGACAACTGAATCCCCTAATTTTGTATGCCCGATGGCGCATATTGCCGTGAAGTACCGGCAGAGTAGAATAGTACCTCCCACTGCACCAGGTGCTGTAAGAGGCGACTAAGATACCTGAACCGGTAGATAGTGGTATATCTATCCGGAACAGTGCAGTTGAAATGCATAGGGCGGGATAATAAATATGTATAATACCTAGAAACAGAAAAGAACACAAACATTATTCTGAATGCGCCATCATCATACCAGCTATTGGAAGTCCACTGCTAGACATTGGTCTTTCCAAGAAAGAGCTGGACAAGCGTGTTAGCAATCGTAGAGCATAGCTTAGCGACGGGAATGCTGCTGCCCCTCCCCACTCAGTTACATTTCAGTTGCGCTGTATTGCTATCAGTCACCATGGATATACCATCATCTGTTGGTTCTGGTGCCTTACTCACCTCTTACGACACCTGGTACATGGGAGGTACTATTCTACTGTGCGGGTACCACACGGCATAATTTTGCGGTTTGTTTTAAAAAAAGGGTCGTTTAGCTATGAAGATGACGATTGTAGATTTCTACCGAAGACGTGTTGTACATTAATTAGGAAACATAGAAAATTGACTGTTTTTACTGTAATTACTTCGTATAACACATCTGTATTCATGAGACGAGCGCTTAATTCGTCTCTACCTCAATAATGGCGTCCGGGAAGACAAACCAGTCAATCACGTTTGGCTATAAAGTAAAATTATTAACGACGCCTTGTGAATAGATTAGATAGCAAAAGCCCCTTAGGGAGGCAAAAGTATATCTAGTTCACTTCCCATTACTGGCTTGTATATAAATTCACATATTGACATACTAAATACCAACATGATTCAGTTATAACTAGCTTAAAGCAGTACTGCTGTGGATAACAGATTATAAAAGAATTACATATATAATTATCATCATCGCTGTCTACGTCCACCGCAGGACATAGGCCACCCTAACAAAGGGGGAGTATGCCCATAATTGCCGCACAGTGCAAGCGTGGTGACAATAGTAGTAGGCGTAGCATCGCGACGGGAATGCTGCTACCCATTATCGTCCTATTGCATTTGAGCTACACTGTTTCGGGATATACCGACGGTTACGACACATGGTACAGGAGGGGGGATGCTATTCTAATCTGCCGGTACCATACAGCTACCACTCTTCACTCATAAGAAGTATCCGTAATACTACCGAATGCGCCATCGGGCCCATCAAAATAAATATAATGGTTATATGCCCTATAGATGCAAACTAAAGTCGTTTTCATCATCATCATACCAGCTATTTAAAGTCCACTGTTGGACATAGGCCTTGGCAAGAATAGGGGTATGTTGCCCATAATTGCCGCGCTTGGCAATTATGTTGGCAATCACAGAGCGCAGCTTTCGAAATGGGGATGCTGCTGACCATCTCTACCCTGTACATTTTAGCTGACTTTTTTGAATGGATATACCGCCATCTGTCGGTTTTGGTACCGTAGTTGCCTCTTACGACACCTGGAACAGAGAGAGATACTATTCTATTGTGCCGGTACCTCACAGTCTAAATAAATTGAATCCTTTTTATTTAACTGTATGTAGAAGCATTTGTTTCGAAATAATAATATAAGTATATATACTTTATTGTATAAATAAAAATTATACATAAATTAATATTTAAATGGTACTAGGATTTGTAATGAGTGAGTTCTTCCCGACAATATTAGTATATAAAGTGGTATAGGACGCAACCATAATAATCTTTGATGATAAATCTTTATATACGAAAATTACGTAAATTTTTAAACTCAATATCTTTTTGATTTTTTTTATCTAATTTGAGAGTAAAGATAGTTTATACCTTAATTTATAGTCACAATATATTTTTCATGATAAACAAAGGAATATAGTTAAGACAGGACGTCTGTCGAATTAAGTAATCTATAACAATACATATACATCATCATCATTATTATCATACCAGCCATTGAAAGTCTCCTGCTGGACATAGGCCTCTCGAGGCTGCCCACCCTTGCCCTGTGTATTTGAGCTGCACTGTTCCAGAGGGATATACCGACATCTGTCGGGTCTCGTACCTTAGTTACCTCTTACGACACCTGGTGCAGTGGGAGGTACTATTCTACTCTGCCGGCAACATGATATGCGACAACATTGTATTGTTCATATTGCTAAAAAAAGGAATAATCACAGGAAATCCATTATCGATGACATATTTATTCCACAAGGCAGGAATTTATTGGGCGTCACTCGCAAACGCTTTGATGTGGTTGCGCCTACCGCGTGCGGTAGGTAAAGTGATGCCAGTTGAAATTACCCGACGATAATTACAATTTGCATATTAAAGTATCTCTTGCATACCTCTCATCTATATATATAAGCAATTTGAATATCTAGTTACACAGATCATGATTTAATAATACTTATTACTATAAAACAACACGCTTGCCCAGCGCGGCAATTATCGGCAAATTCCTCTTTTTTGAGAGGCCAATGTCCAGCAATGAACTTTCAATGGCTGAGGTGATGAGAAATTTAATTGTATGCGAATTATTTGTATGGAATTTACTACAGGATAAATATCATTAAATAATATCTCTCTCAATGAAAACGAAACGGATATTATCGATCAACTGTCAATCAAATTAATAAATATCAGTAATCCGATATCAACATTGAAGGACTTTATTATTTCCTACTTAGTTTGAAAGGATGAAGCGAAACGCAATTCAACGCCCTTTTGAAATCCGAAACTCGGCTCAGAGAAAGCAAATAAAAAAAAACTATGCACGGAAACAAGAATAGTCAATAGTCACTTCATATTGTGTTTGTTGAGTAAACCACATGAGTTTCCAGGGTATCACGTTACGGTCGTACTAATTTTAATAAACGTTGAGGGGTTAAATCTTAAAAGGAGTCCGACTCAACATCTAATGATGTTAAACTATAATCCACATATTATAGAGTTAATGTAAACGAAGCAGTGGATGTGAAACAAAGTGATACAGTAGACGTTAGTGTCGACGTAGTTAGTTGAGTAGACAAGGATAGGGTTGTCTATCCTAAAGGAGAGAGGAGGTAAGTTGACTGAACCACGCTAACCTAAATCGTCTACAATGCCGCCTTTGTCTTAGCGCTGAGAAATTTTCTCGTCAAGCGTCCCCACAGTTGATAAACTTACAAAAAGTGATGCAACCTGAGAAAATTTTGATTAATGAGCATTATATTTCTCACGGTTATGCTTAATTAATCTAATAGACCTGATTGCTATTTAATAGTGATGGGGTTATGTGAAGTTGTGATCACATTGAAGATACGCATTATTGAATTTGATGTTGGTGATTACAAAGTACTAATTTTATTGCTTTGATAGGTTTGTCATCAAAAATGTTAGATGGTTGTTCTTATACGGTAGTCATGCTAAAATAAATAGTAAGTCAATCTCATGACAAGCATTTATGTCAGGTTTAATCAATTGAACGTGAGGTACCAGCAACGCGAAGTATTATCTACCCTTGTACCAGGTGTCGTAAGAGGCGACTAAGTTACACCGGCAGATGGCGGTATATCCATCCGGAAAAGTGTAACTCAAATGTACAGGGCGGGAATAGGTGGCAGTATTCCCATCGCGAAAGCTGCGCTCTGCGATTGCCAATACGCTTGCCCAGCGCGGCAACTATGGGCAAAAACCCTCCTTTCTTAAAGAGGCTTATGTCCAGTCTTCTAATAGCTGATATGACGATGATGACAGCAGACACCAACAAAATGACTTGTTAGTTATTTTGTTTGATGTTTTGAGTGGATTTTCTAAATTAATTAGAAATTATAAAAATTTAAAATAATCGTGCATTACCATCAAAACTAAACACCCATGCAAAACATTATCTTTCATTGAACGTAACAATTTATAAAATATAAAAATAATCGAAGTCAAATTGAAGTTAAAAAATTAATTCATACCTATCTCTCTACTAGCTATATCAGAAAATTTAATGTAGTTTTTTTTAAAAGGAACAACAAAATGTGATAAACAAATTACATCCAGGCACAGAGTTTAATTTTATTCAATTAACTTTCTCTAGTTGCCCATTACAGTAATTTTAAGTGCTTTAAGATGAAAGGTCTTTAAACATGTCCGAATAGATTAAAAGTAATTTATCATTATTACTACCTAAAATTTTGGAGGCGGAATTTGTATGAACAAATTAATATTAATTTGCCCATTAAAATTTAAAATAGAATCTAAGTAGTATCTTATAAATTGGAATATTAAAAACATGGGATTAAAGGTGATTGCTTTCAAGTACTTAGTACTGATTTCAATTACAAAGTGTAATCACTAGAAAATTAAAGACTCCTTTCTTATAAGGTAATTTTATTTTTTTATTTTTTAGACACAACAGATTGTGTTCAAGACGATACAAAGTTGTCAATAGTACGGATGTCAGCCTCTTACATAGACCATATTGTATATGTTTATAGTTTAAGCGTTTATTATTATAATATAGCTAAATTACAAAAACAAGACTTTATCCAAAACAGGTGTTCACAGCAGTAAAACAGATCTGAAACGCTCAGACAAATTTTAAAAATACATATTTGATATAGGCTACCCCACAATCGCTTGCCCAGCGCGGCAATTATGAACAAAGTTCCCACTTTCTTGGAGAGGCCATTAAAAGTCCACTGTTGTACATAACAACAGTGGACTTTTAATGGCTGGTATGATAATGAAGATTTTAAAAATATGGCCATCGATTCAACATTTTTTCATATCGCTTTCAATAAGATAAACTTCAAGAATAAATTATTAATCAAATTATCTTGAATATAATAATAATAATAACTTTATCCAACAACAAAAGGAAACTTAAACTAAAATACTAATAAAAAATAATATAAAAATTACGTGCCTCGATGTATGAAGTTCTAAACTACAAAACCGATTTTAATTATATCTTGCTTGCGACTAATGTATATATATAAACTTCATCATAGCAGTCGTAGAACGTTCGCTGCTAGACTGAACAGGCTTTCCTAAGAAAAGGAGAATTCTGCCCATAATTGCCGTACTAGTCAGGGGAGGAGCTGATATACCGGCATCTGTCGGTTCCGATACCTCAGTCCTCTAATCAAGTTTGCTGGCACCTCACGGTAAAAACTTACGCCAACTTATAAAAGCAATAAATATATATAGCAAGCAAGCCATATCAACAGAAGACTTATTTCCTACGATTATCGTATTCACAGAATACTTGCATCTCCAGTGTAAACCGTTTAGTTTAAAGAGTTCTCTTCTTTTTGTCGCGCTCATGTCCCCAGGGACACATACCACCTGTTAGTGGTTGTAATTAAAAACGGTCGAGTTGCAAATGGCGATGCATCAATATACCCTTATCTGGCAGCAGTTAATTAAAACTCAATCTTGGGTGCGATCTTGCACGCTTTCGGTTTGGCAGCGGTTTCGGAACTGGGAGAAGCGAGTTGCTCTCCGAGTTGAATCAAAAGGTGGTTATACGTTTATTTGAAAGTCTCAAGAAATAAATATATGCAATTATGATTTTTACTACTGAAAAATCTACTTGTTTCAGGTGTCTTAAAATGGTAGTGTTAACCATCAGGACGACTAATAGGATCGGAGCATCAATCAAAACGAAAAATAAACGTTTTGGAAGCTTTCGTTGCGTGTGATGCGTCATTGATTGAAGTTACCCAAAAATAATGTGAGAAGGATTTTTCCCCATTCAAAGCTATGCTGCACAACGCTACTATTCTTCGCGGATGAAGTCGCAGGTACAGCTAGTGTTGTATAAATTATTTTAAGTACATTTATTATAATCCCTCACATTTTAATATATTATAGTGTAAAATAGGTAAGTTGTCAATTTTAGATGATCCGGGCAACACAGTGATTAAACTGAATGAAACACAGAGATATCTGTGAATACGAAATTCATATATACGCCTTCCTTATTCTTACTCCTTGCCTTATTCATATACGCCTTTTATTCAGTACATATTATGACAAATAGACAGACCTTTCAATAGTGACCTGAACAATATTCGTATACGTGATAAATTATAAATATAATCGCTATTCCAAAACTACTGAGACCGCAACCGAAACACAATGAATCTTTGTTGACAAGTAATTTGTACCTCATGTTTATTAAAATTCAAGTGCTGTCAATCTGCAAGAAACGGGTATGAAATATGGCGGGCAACTTTCAGCCTTTAAAACGTAACCTCCATTCCGTTACAAAAATCTCAGCCAAACCAAATTATAGCACAACACAAATGCAACTAAATGTCACTATCAACAAGTTATTTATTTAATTGTATGCAATAAATTATCAATTTTATCTAAAACGATATCATTAATTAAAATTAAGACAGTAAAATAAAACTGTAATCCAGTCGCCATATAAAGTACCAACGGTAAATAACTGCTCTAATGCGACATCAAAAGTGCAGTGGAAAAAAATAAAAGTGTGTGGTGACAGATGTCATGTTGGGCCGACGCCAGCGCCGCTACGTTGGCGCGCGGCCAAAATTTGCAACTATTGTTTTGGTTTGTTTTGAGACCTGATTTTACGCTTATGTAGAGTTTCAATAGTCGTTAAATATTTTTAGGGGCAAAATTCATGAATTTCGGAATAACACACTGAATTTGCTATTTTTATACACAGCCGCTTTTATAAAAAACCGTTTGACATTATGTAATAACATTCTATATATTCTAGTTTATCTTCTAGTAATCTTTAAATCATAGGGCTACGCGGTTACCATTGAAATACTTTCAGTTTGTCATTCATCACCATCATATTAGATTGACTGTAATCAATCAATATATATTATCAACTAGCATTATTTTTTTATATATAATGTTAATTGTGCATTAATCATGTTGTACCTTGTTACTACCTATATTATAAAATGTAACACTATTGTTCAATGATCGCAGGCGAGAAGAAACAACATTATCTGTTTCAACGTAATGATTTAATACATGTGAACCCCTTTGCGTGAAGTGTGACTTATTAATCTCATGGTCGTTACTTAAACAAAAGTGCCTCATCGTAGTCCTAAGTAAATACCCTCAACTAGTGTCATTAATTATAGTTGGAGTTCTGTGGAATATAATACACGTATCGAGGTATCTTAATCTACATACTCTGTCGGAAACCCTTTGACTAGTTAGTGGCTATGTGGCTCTCGGGATGATACATGATAATATATCTTTAAAAAATTTATCTTATAATCTAGTTTATCAGATAAACGTCAAAAATAATTTCCTGAAAGCTGTTTTAAGCCGAAAATATGTCAAATCCTTATCGTCACTAATATTATAGACGCGAAAGTAAATGAGAATGCATGTGTGGATGTATGCTTGTCACTCATTCACGCAGGAACGGCTAAATTGATCTGGATAGAATTTAATACAGCGATTAATGATAGTTCTAAAAAACACATGATAAATGTTCTCGTGGAATAAATCTGGAATAACAAGAGCTCGTCAAAGATATATTATATAAAAACAGCGCAGCCAAAGTCACGAACGTAAAGCTAGTTTTATCTAAATTAGTCTGTGAACTGATTTATATATAACTAAAAAGTTACAGTAATACAGTAAGCCATGAATATTGCCAAAAAACAGACAAGCAGATAGGCGGACTAATGAAGTCGCGGCTGACTGTTAAAATCTAGTCTATATACAGCAGGTTCAAGGCCGAAATCACTTAGGAGGCCTGTCTAGTGGACTTCCGACGGCTGTAAATGATGATGAACGAAAGTAACAGGCTAAAGTAAAAAAAAAATTGTTAACTTTAGGTAGGTTAGGTCTCTACCTACGGGACCCGAGTAGTTGGAGCTTACAAAGAAACTGCGAGTTCTCTGTAAAGACTATTGGGCACTGCGGGCTTAGAGACTAGCCCGACCGCGTGCCAGTACTTGCCAGAGTTTTGTCACGCGGTGTCTTTGAAATTAGTAGTGGCTTATATGTGGTTAGCTGTAGGTCGGGTAATGTGCGTCTGTTCAGTATGATCCTTGTGACCGGGTGCCGATGGGCAAATGCAAACGATGAGTGCGTGGCCTGAGTAGCCTTTAGTGGATTGGTTGGGTTGGTTTACTCTACCATGAAGCGCGTCCAGAGCCGGCACCTGATAGCCGGAAGTGCTATGAAACGTTAACATGAGTGCCTATTGATCTAGCTTTAGGAGAACTTTAGGAAATGTATGCAAATACATCGGAATGTGGGCGCGCTTAACACCTCCGGGACCTCCTTGAAAAGAAAAGGAATTTTTTGGCTTAAAAATGGGCTTATCCGATGCCTCAAATGAAAATCTATTTGTGTGTAGTCGATCGCGACTTCGGGTGGTGATTGTAGTCGTTAATAGTAATGGGCCCTGGGCAATGGCCCAGTAAGACCGGACCGACAGGTAAGACCTACCGCATCAACCTACAACATGCCGTAGAGACGGCGGCTACCTCCATTTATAACCATAAAGTTGGTGATGGGTAAACCCCATAAACTAAATAAGTAGTTCTGTCAACTTTAGACAAAGGTTCGTGTAAGTAGGTTATGTGTAATATTAATATACAGTAGGTAGGTTATGTGTAATATTAATATATAGTAGGTAGGTTATGTGTAATATTAATATACAGTAGGTAGGTTATGT